>JAODAL010056574.1:0-23209 GCA_025379985.1 Phyllomedusa bahiana | reverse complement strand
AAAAGGGTATTCAGAGGACAGGGAGTATGGAGCATGGACAGAAACAAAGTACAGAGACCATTTCCTCAGACGTTGAGTAAAATGAGAAAAAGAATGCCAAGATAAAGGGCACCGTGTGGTGTAACAGGAGCGTTAACCACCAGTATATCCAAGTGAAGCTCAATTGGTCCACACTCATACGGAGGGGCAAGCGCTACCCAGGTATTGACGGTGTACTGAGGAAGGCTGGAGTTCTCACACTTCCGCTTCCGCACTCTGCTTCAGCACGACAGTTTTCGTTGCTGCGTCATCAGGGCATTTTAACCTGCGTGTTAATAGATGACGGACGCCAGCCTGGGCTTTCACCGCACCCACTGTAACTCCGGCCCTGAGTCATGCTGTGGCCCAGGACAGGTATAGTCAATGCCCAGTGAAACTAAAATGGTGGTTGAAAGACTCCTTTTTCCGGCACTTTTTAAATGTGGGGGTCATGCAGGTTTGGGGCTCATGCTGTGGCCCAGGACAGGTATAGTCAATGTCCAGTGAAACTAAAATGGTGTTTGAAAGACTCCTTTTTCCGGCACTTTTTAATCTGGGGTCATGCAGGTTTGGGGCTCATGCTGTGGCCCAGGACAGGTATAGTCAATGTCCAGTGAAACTAAAATGGTTGTTGAAAGACTCCTTTTTCCGGCACTTTTTAAATGTGGGGGTCATGCAGGTTTGGGGCTCATGCTGTGGCCCAGGACAGGTATAGTCAATGTCCAGTGAAACTAAAATGGTGGTTGAAAGACTCCTTTTTCCGGCACTTTTTAAATCTGGGGGTTAAGCAGGTTTGGAGCTCATGCTGTGGACCTGGACAGGTATAGTCAATGTCCAGTTCAACTAAAATGGTGGTTAAAAGACTCCTGTTTCCGGCACTTTTTAAAGGTGGGGGTCATGAAGGGTTGGGGCTCATGCTGGTTCCAGGACAGGGATATCAATGTCCAGTTCAAGTCAAATGATGGGTCATTTTCATACTGCCTTCTGGCACTTTTTAATTTGTGGGTAATGCAGGTTTAAGGGTCATGCTGTGGTACAAGACAGGGATAGTGAATGGTGTGTGACTTTTTTTCTGTGGCTTTTATAGCCTAAATGTTGTGCCTAAGATGTAGCAGGTATCCATTTGACTGTTGTGGCTGTTAATTCCAGCTTCTCCAGCCCTGTTTGGGTGTAAGAATGAAGGTGTTGTTGCTCTCCCATAGACTTTTATGGTCATCCGAGATGATCGACTATCGACTATCGAAAACCTTATCGATGGTGGCCGACTATCGACTATCGATCGATGTCAATAGCCAACGTAATCGCTCAACACTAATTGTAAGTTCTTTATAGATTTGTAACAGGAAAGCCTTTATTCTGCTAAATAGAGGAGAACATTGTCAGGGCAAAACACTGAATCAACATAAAAATTAAAAGTGCAGAAGCTAATAAAGTATTTCACTACGTCTTCTGCACACAGCATTACAAGTACTTTGCAGATAAGGAATTATTTATAGAGTGTACTTATGGAGCGTATAGTATGTTATTACAGTATCCTGTGTGTTACAGATCTTGGCTTATGGGCACTTATTGAGAGACCAATTTGTACACAACATAGCCTCAAATATTCATGTTTAGCTATGCTATCTGGACTTCTTTATTCCCCATTGAGATAATGCACTTGGCTGAACTTTCCCAATTATTTATCCACTCTAATTGCTGGTTCTTCTGATAACTGAAGAGTTAAATGCTTTCATCTTCCGTTGCTTTCGACTAAATATTCCCAACAAATTTAGTTTTCAAAGTAAAAAGGATAAAATATATAGATATTAATGTAGCAAGGTCATAGGCGAGATAAAAAATAATGAGTTTTGCCGTCTTTAGAATTCTACTCCGCTCTCACTCTGTCTATATTATTCTCTTTCATCTCAAGCGGGTGGGAAAAACCCTAATCTTTCAAATCCCTGAAGTATTGCAGTAAAGAAAGATTGTGAAGAAAGCAATGAGCTTGAGAGCAGACTTAAGAACAAAGATGACTAATTAAAAGAATAAAGTAGATTTGAGCTTAAAGGGGTACCACAAGGTAAAATCCCCTGAACTGTTCACTCACAACTAACTGAGAGAATGAGAATCAGGTGCATGAGAATGAGGTGGGTGGCGTGTGTGGCCACAAAAAAGGCCATGTGAATGTACCCTAAGAGTTAGAGAAATCTTCTGCAGATAACAACTACACTAAGTTATTAACCACCTTTCTCTGCTCTAGCAGCCCGAGCCAGGGGGGTGACATCACTTTCTACTCTTTCTTATCAGCAACACAGGAATTTTTTTTTATTTTTTTTTTACTGTCAATCTTTACAGGGGTTTTATCGTTACAAAGATCATGTCTCAGATTATGAGGACAGTAAAAATAAGCACTTTTGTAATTGGGTTGAATTACCTCTGTCACTTGGTTTAGCAGATATGAGCATCTCTGTAAATCTGTCTTCTATTTCTGCTGTTGCTGGTCAGAACACCCCCTGGTCGATTCTCGCACCCTAGACACGCCCCCTGCACTGTGATTGGCTAGCTGACATTTCATTCAGCCTGTTGGGATACACCCCTAGACAGGAAACGCCCCGGCCATGCCCCCTGCACTGTGATTGGCTGCCTGCACACTCTGTGTTTACTCCCCTCTGAGCTGTTAAAATCGATAGTGAAACCATGGTCTGCTGGCTCTATGTACATCTCCCAGCTTTAGGGTCAATGTTCTGGCCAATTACTGGCTGTTTAAGGGGCTTTTGCCAAGAGGTTGATTCACTTCCTCACAGATCCAGTCATTAAGCTGCTACTTGGAAAAGAAGGCGTTCTGTTCCTCAGATCGAATGCAAGCCCGCCTCCTTATGACATCATCACCTGTAGTGTATAACATAAGGATTCAACACTGCGTCTGTACAAGCTGTCTGTGTAGTCCAGTGCTTAGGTGATCAGCCCTGCAAGACAGATGTTAGGAGTTCAAGCCCCATCAGTAGGTTTTTTTTTTTTCTTTAAAATTTGTACACATATGTAAAGATATGAAAATATATGTGTAGACATCTATAATTTTATTCATATACACACACAAAGCTCCCCTATATAGTGTCCTATCCTTGCAGTCACACCAAGCACTTCCAACATATGTGATACAATGCATATATTCTGGGGGATGAGACATGATATAGGGGAGCCCTGTATGTGTATATATATCATTATAGAGATTAACATATATATTTTAGGTCTCTCTACATATGTGTAGAATTTAGGGGGGGAAAAAATATACCCTGTGAGGGACTAGAACTCCAAACCCCTTCATTGTAAAAGCAATAGTCTACCACTGCTCTACCTCTGCACCACCAGCCCAAGTTAGTTACAAGCTGAGCAGGGCCTTCTCTCAAAGCTGATTTGCTTCTCCCCCCATTGTTTTCACTCACATGTCATTGACAGCAAGCAGAGATCTTTACTTGAAGCTGACATTTGTAGTTGAGTAAAGATCTCTGCCTGTTGTCAGTACAATTTGGATGAACACCACTAGAAGTAACAGCTGCTGGCTTTCAGTTGTGTGTAAACTAAGACATATGACAGGTGCTTGCTGGAGTTTGGAGCCTCAAGGCTGCAGACATAAGCAGGCAGGAGGCTACAGAGCTGTTATATCCAGACAACCTTCTGCATCCCCTGCTTTAAACAAAATGATGATGTCACAGTTCTTCAGTGAGGGGAGACACGCCTCCTGGGAGGAGAGACACGCCTGCTGACAGGAGAGACACGCCCCTGGATTTCAAACTCAATCTGAGAAAATTAGCTGAACAGCACGAGCAGCTCAAACGATAACACCCCTTTAACCTCTTAGAGCTCTGTAGCTTTGTGCCCAGTTGGCAAAACCCTTCCATCGCCAATGTCCCTCTAGCAAGCTCACCAAGTAATAGCAGAGCTTAAATGTCAGTCACTGCTGTAGAACCGCAGCATGAATAAGAAGCAAGAGCCTGAAGCTGATGGTAAAACCCTCTCAACACAACCATAACAACAGAACCAGAGAGTGCCTAGATAATATCTCTGAAAATTATTTTTTTTTTCATTATATAGATTTTTTTGTATTCCTTTGCACCATACAGAGATTGTCATCATTCACATCTATATGCACTAACACCAGCATACATTTATATATGGTACACTTAACTAGACATTCACAAACACATGCATGAATCTATACACATAGATGCATATAGATGCAAATAGAAACATATACCTAGAAGAAGCCTGAAATCCTTATATCTCTTTTCCTGGGGTAGAAAACTGTATTTTTTTAATACACCTCTCACTCCTTGCTTGCCTATATGCAATAAATAGGATGATACAACAGGCAGGTCACCATGTGCAATGCTCCTAAAGAAGGTACTGTAACTGCTACCAAAAGCCATGTTAAACCTGCTAAACCTCTTTCAAACATATTCCTTAGAGAGTCTCGACGAAACATAACAGGTCAGCAGTGGAGCAGGGTACAGCCATTGTATAGCTTGGTTTGACTGGGATAGATACAATAGTTAAATAGGTTTTCTAGTGGGAAATGGCATTTTCAAACACTCTTTCCAAATGTAGGCAAGTTTGTACACAGAACTATGCCAAAAGATGTGCTTTGCATGTGGAAATCACAATGATTTTAGTATTGTGTATGCATAGGGTTTGCAACAAAATCCATGTAAAACTCAAAATGTGAATAAGGCCACAATCACAGTCTTGTATTAAAACAGTGCGCTCACCTGATCTACATTTCCACACTGTTTCCTATTTGCTATTAGGTAACATACCTGCAGACACAGTGTCGGACTTGGAGGTCTGGGGCCCACAGGGGAGTTGATCTTGGGGGCCCACCCTACTGTACATAAAAATATTACTGGCCTCTCGGACATAAATGCATGACATTTGTCAGTTTAACATATCATAGACACAGGGCTAAGTAGCTCCATCCATATCCCCCTACACGTTCTCTTGGTCACGCACCTCGCCACCTAAAATAAACACCAGCAAGAAAGTAAAAGTCTAACTCCTATCACAGGGTCAGGTGTTCTCTTACTCTTACAATCAGGGACACATGTACGCTACCACTATACTAAAGCCAATATAACCTACAACACCACCATATAGAGACCACACAGAGGTCAGACACCAGCTCGGGTATAACCTACAACACCGCCATATAGAGACCACATAGAGGTCAGACACCAGTTCAGGTATAACCTACAACACCGCCATATAGAGACCACATGGAGGTCAGACACCAGCTCAGATATAACCTACAACACCGCCATATAGACCACATAGAGGTCAGACACCAGCTGAGGTATAACCTACAACACCCTCATATAGAGACCACATAGTGTTCAGACACAAGCTCGGGTCACATCAAATTACAGTGAATACAGCACTGATCAAGTATAGAAGTAAAATAACCCCTGAAATCAGGGACTCACCGGAGACGTCTTGACTGAGGAGTCGTTCTTTCTCTCATGAGTCGTTCTTATTCCCTTTTCTTCTGCATCCGTTCCACTCCGCCATGATGACTTGTCCCGGCCACAACTCATCCCTGCAGAAATTACACACAAATATATTAGAATCCTCAATTTTCCACCATCTCTTTACCTATTCCCACCTCTGTACAAACTACCCAGTGGTGGGAGAGCGGGTAAAATCCATAACTTAGAGGCCTAGTATCCTAAGGGGTTGGAGGGTGGGGAGATGACTAACCCCCTGGAGATTATGCTACAGTTATGGGCTGCTCCCCTTCCAATTATATTACCAGGTAGGTAGGCAAATGGGCAAGGCCCCCGGTAGCTAGATAGGCCCTATTTAGGTAGGTAGATCCCCTGGATAAGTTGGTAGGCCCAAGTAAGGTAAATAAGTAGACCACGGGTGGGTAGGTAAATAGACCCCAAGTAGATAAGTAAGTCCCAGTTAGGTAGGCTGTAGGTAGGTGTTGGTGAGTCTCAGTTACGTAGGCTGGAGGTAGTCAGGGCCCACTTTAGGTCTTAGGTAGCCAGGGCCCCCCTGTTTGAATTGGGTAGAAAGGGCCCCCTTTATTTCTAAGGCAGCCAGGGCCCCCTGTTTGTATTAGGTAGCCAGGGCCCCCGTTTGTATTAGGTAGCCAGGACCCCCCCGTTTGTATTAGGTAGCCAGGGCCGTCTTTAGTCATTAGGTAGCCAGGGCCCTCTTTTGTCATTAGGTAGCCAGGGCCGTCTTTGGTCATTAGGTAGCCAGGGCCCCCTTTAGTCATTAGGTAGCCATGGCCCCCTTTAGTTCTTAGGTAGCCATGGCCCCCTTTAGTCGTTAGGTAGCCAGGGCCCCATTTATAGATTAGCCAGGTAGCCAGGGCCCCCGTTATAGATTACCCAGGTAGCCAGGGCCCCCTTTATACATTAGCCAGGTAGCCCGGGCCCCCTTTATACATTAGCCAGGGCCTCGTTTATACATTAGCCAGGTAGCCAGGGCCTCCTTTATACATTACCCATCCAGCCAGGGCCCCCTTTATACATTAGCCAGGTAGCCAGGGCCCCCCTTTAAACATTAGCCAGGTAGATAGGGCCCCCTTTAAACATAAGCCAGGGCCCCCCTTTATACATTGGCCAGGGCCCCCTATATACATTAGCCAGGTAGCCAGGGCCCCCTTTATACATTAGCCAGGGCCCCCTTTATACATTAGCCAGGTAGCCAGGGCCCACTTTAGCCAGGTAGCCAGGGCCCCCTATATACATTAGCCAGTGCCCCCTTTATACATTAGCCAGGGCCACCTTTATACGTTAGCCAGGTAGCCAGGGCCCCCTTTATACATTAGCCAGGTATCCAGGGCCCCCTTTATACATTAGCAAGGTAGCCAGGGCCGTCTTTAGTCATTAGGTAGCCAGGGCCCTCTTGAGTCATTAGGGAGCCCTGGCCCCCTTTAGTTCTTAGGTAGCCAGGGCCCCCTTTAGTCGTTAGGTAGCCAGGGCCCCATTTATAGATTAGCCAGGTAGCCAGGGCCCCCTTTATAGATTACCCAGGTAGCCAGGGCCCCCTTTATACATTAGCCAGGTAGCCAGTGCCCCCTTTTTACATTAGCCAGGTATCCAGGGCCCCCTTTATAAATTAGCCAGGGCCTCGTTTATACATTAGCCAGGTAGCCAGGGCCTCCTTTATACATTAGCCATCCAGCCAGGGCCCCCTTTATACATTAGCCAGGTAGCCAGGGCCCCCTTTATACATTAGCCAGGTAGCCAGGGCCCCCTTTAGCCAGGTAGCCAGGGCCCCCTTTATAGATTAGCCAGGGCCCCCTTTATACAATAGCCAGGGCCCCCTTTATACAATAGCCAGAGCCCCCTTAAAACAATAGCCAGGGCCCCCTTTATACATTAGCCAGGTAGCCAGGGCCCCCTTTATACATTAGCCAGGTAGCCAGGGCCCCCTTTATACATTAGCCAGGTAGCCAGGGCCCCCTTTATACATTAATGCCAGGGCCCCCTTCATATATAAAAAAAAAACAAAAAAAACAACACACACACACAACTACTTACCTCACTCCCGCTCCTGACCGCAACAAGCAGCTGCCGCCGGCTTCTACTCGCGCACGGCATAGGCGGCGCTGTGATACGACATCACAGTGCCGCCTATGTCACCGCTGGAGGCCGCGTCTGGCAGGCTTAAGGCCTAACGCCTAATGCCTGCCAGGGCGATCAGTGGAGCCGAGGGCAAGTGGCGCTCGGCTCCGCTGACACTGCGCAGCCCCCGGGAGCAGGGGACATTAGCCCTGTCTCTGAGCACTCGTGATGCAGGGCCCGGGCGTTCAGGGACCGGATGCGGCAGACGGGCCCCGGGGAGCGGCGGCATTGCCTCCGGGGCCCACAGGGGCTCGGGGCCCACCGGGGGATTCACCGATCCCCTGGCGTCCCAGTCCGAGCCTGTGCAGACAGATACACTGTATTAACCTTTACAGGAAATAATTGGCTAAATACGGGGCATACATTTTAGTCAGGAAAGGCAGTAACGTTCTCGTACTTTGTCTCATAGATAGTGTACTTCTGATCTCCTAAAGGCAGTTGTCAAAGAAAATTTGCATGTATAATAGAATATATACTGCTAATAAGGTGTTTCTCCTTGACTAATTGCTATGGTGATATTATTTATCTATGTTGCATTCAAATATCACACTGTACAAGGATACTCATAATTTATTTTTAAACTCATTTACTAACTATAAAGGACATTTGTGGTTGTGCACTGAAATATTACTTGGTTTCTAAATGTAAAATTAAGAAACTTTCTAAACAGTTTCATTAAAAATTTCCTACAATTTTGCTCCTGTAGACTCTGTACTGTAAGTCCTGCATTTGATGTCGCTCTCTCCTTTTTTTTCTACCTTCAATCAGTGTTAAAGATATCAGCAGGGAAGAGAAAAAAGTTGTACATGGCAGATCACATCATGGAGAAGGGGGAGCAGGGTATCTGAGAAAAGGTGTAGATAGGGAGGAAAGCAGTTAGCAAGTTGAAAATCTCTTAGTTATGTGAAAGTATACAGAGAAAGCACACACTGCAAACTCCAGACTTCTTATGGCATGTTCACATGGTTTATTGCGGCACACACCGGGCACGTACCGGCTGGCCAGCGTGTACTTCTAAAGCGCCAGGGGGTCCTATTCACCTTCATTATCCCCGGTGCATAAACGCTGGGAAGAAGTGACGTCACTTCTTTCACTCGCCGCTCAATACGCGTCAGGGAAGATGGAGGTAATTCATAGCTCTCTAAAGCTCTCCCTGGTTACAGGTTGGATTTCGGGGTGCATTGCACTGCAATTCGTGCTAAATTATGGTCTAAAAGATGTCGTGTGAACATACCCTTAAACACACAGACCTCACATCCAGCATGTTTCACTGAGAGGACACCTGAGGACCAATCTACAGTAATTACAACATAAAAAATATGAATGGGCAGTACATAGATCTTTCAAATCATCTTTTTACACCTAGGCCCATAACAATAACATGGTGGCATACTCTATGGGGGAAATTACTGTAGGTTTTACCATCAACATATATGGGAATATATACTGTGGGCAGTGAGTCTGCAAAACTATCTGCAACAAGATTTTCTGATGGTTGATTTCATGAACAAGTGTAAGAGGGGGGTAGGTGCTAGGTTACAGGTACTAGATTCTGGAGAGGGGATGTGGATTTCTTCTGATTGCCTTTTTTTGAATCGGGGAGGAATATTTTTCTTCTATTTCCAGGAAATTGGCATCTACTTTAAAGGAGCATTTGCCTTCTGCAGGGTCCACATGGTAGGATTATAGGTTGGACCTTTGTGTTATCAACTGTTTATCTAAGTTCCTATGTAAGAGACACTTCATGTAACTGCTTTTCATTATGATCAAGACACCTGATGATCCTAAACAAATCCCCTTTACTAACCCAGGATTATCTAATAAAGGACATATGAAATAGGTTTTCTACACAAGAAAACTGCTACTATTTTTGTCTTCCATATCCTCTATGGACTTTTTATAGAAGTAAAAATAAAGACATGAATATTAAGAGAAACAGAGGGTTGATGGTACATAGACTCACATCAGCATTTATTGCTCACCTACTGTAAGATTTCTACCACTCAAGAATGTATATGCCAATATAGTGTACAGATACAATTGTATACTCAGCTGGTGCATCACATTTAAATATAAGAGAAACTAAGAGTAAACATCCCTTCCAATTGCTCATTCCTGCTATTAAGCAAACATTACAATTTTATGAGTGTGAAACTGTTGCTTTCATGCTGACTCTTTTATTATGCAACTAGGGAAATTAAGGGATCATCCTGATTTACTTTTATTAGTGTGTTAGATACTGTATGTGTATACCAATTTCTTTTTACTTGTTGAGCTGTTTGTAGAAGCCTCCTCGTACATTGGCACCACATCTAGGATACAATTTCATCTAATGTAAAATAAGGTCTTGTAATACAGTATGTAGAAACACATATGTAAATGTTCCCCAACCCTGATGGAAGTTTAGATGTTTGACATTTTATGTACATTAACTAATAGCAGGGGACTGTTGATTAGTATTGGATGCACTAAGACAGAAAAGCTAAAATGAATGGACAGATTATACACAGTATGACTTTAACTAAAAGGGATAGTAAAGCCCAACATAGAAAGTAAGGATGCCAGTGTCAAGCATCTTTAATGCATCGTTAGCTTTGCAGCAGACAAACATAGAATGAAGGGTTAGACAGTTAGGGCCACATGTATGAAAACTGTCTAGGTCTAAAATTCACTTTGCTGCCCATAGCAACCAATCAGAGTGTCCCTTTCATGTTTCCAGAGCACTATATGAAATGAAGGGGGCGCTCTGATTGGTTGCTATGGGTAACAAAGTGAGATTTGGACCTAGACAGTTTTCATACATGTGGTCTTTAGACTTTATAAACAGATAACATATTCAGATGAGCATATGTGAGGAAAAAAACTTGAAACCATGACAAATACACTTTAGGATGATTTAATACACTTAGCAAAACTTTAACCATGCAGCACTCGCTGACTCTATCAGGCATATGAAGATATATTAAAACTTGTAGTTTATTTCATCTTGTTAAATCATATACAGATGCACGCTATGAGATCACGATACAAAAAAAAGGAAAAAGACTAGGGATTAGCGGTGAGGTGACATTTTATATTTGTTATTGAAAGAATTTTTGAAAGCTCTAAGTCATGCTCCCAGATATCATTAGGGAAGTGCATATATTTGAAGTGGGGAAATAGACTATCGAATAAAAAGAGGACATTATATGCACAAACAAACGATATATATGCAAAAAATGAAAAAACCCTGATAAAAGGAATTTTGTGTTATATATTTATCATGGAGGTTGATCCCGATATGGACCGTATGCAACAGGCAGCAAATATGTTTGATATGAACAGAGCATGCAGCACAGATGGACTGAATACTATTCACACTACTTTCAATTGGAACATTTAAAAATTAACAAAATCAAATTATGGTAGGATCATACCACGTTAGGCACTTATTTAAACAAAAATATGATACCTTGTGGGTTACGAACTAAGAAGATGGTCACAGCTGTAACGGTCTGTGGAAGTGGATCCTCTGGACCATCACAAGTGTAAGCCACGCCAGAGAGCGGAGTCTAAGTAGGTCCGGTTTTCACCAGAGCCCGCCGCAAAGCGCGATGGACTTGCTGCGGCGGATTGCTACCAGGCCGCTACCCTTGACATGACTTGCTCGCGGTGGCGGCCGAGGTGTTGCGTGGTACGGAATCGTGAAGCAGGTTCGTAGTCGGGGACAGGCAGAAGGTCAGGACAGGCGGCTATGGTTCGTGGTCAAGAGACGGAGGCAGAAGGTACGGTACACAGTAGACAACAAGATACATGGGAACGCTTCCTCTCCAGGCACAGGGCACTATCCACAAAACCAATCATCGGCGCGCTGTCCCTTTAAGCCTAACTGCAGTACCGGCAATAGGACTGCGTGCTCGGCCGGGAACAGGATCGTGGCATGGTAAGTGCAGTGCAGAGCTGCGGGCGTGCCCGCAGCCCGGGGATGGGGCTGCTGCGTCGCCCGCAGCAGGTGACGCTGCAGGGGTGTGGAGGCAGCCATAACAGTACTCCACTACCTCTAGGCCTCCCCCTTTTCCTAGCCCGCAGAAACTTAGTCAGGAGGTTCCGGTCCAGGATGTTGTCCTCTGGCTCCCATGACCTTTCTTCCGGCCCAAACCCCTTCCAGTCGACCAAAATAAATTGTCTCCTCCTAACCATCTTATTGGCTAAAATCTCCTTGACAGAAAACACATTGGTGTTTTCTGCTACGGGAGACGGGGGAACCACAGACCGTGAGAACCAATTACGGACGACTGGTTTCAGCAGGGAAACGGGGACTGAATTGGGGATGCGCATAGTGGAAGGGAGCCGGAGTTTGTAGGCCACCGGGTTAATACATCTCAGGACTTCAAAGGGGCCTAAAAACCGGGGTCCAAGCTTGTAGCTAGGAATCTTCAAGCGGACGTACCTGGCAGATAGCCATACCCTATCTCCTGGAGCAAAGGATTGAGGGGGTCTTCTTTTTTTGTCTGCTTGAACTTTCATACGAGCAGAGGCCTGAAGCAGAGATCGTCGTGTTTCCTCCCATATGGCAGATAGGTCACGGACCAGATTGTCCACCGCAGGGACATCAGAGGAGGCAGAGGGCAGCGGAAGGGGTGGACAGGGGTGCTGACTGAAGACAATGAAGACAGGGGACACCCCAGCAGATTCGGATTCGAGAGAATTATAGGAAAATTCTGCCCATGGCAACAGACTGGACCAATCATCTTGTCTTGCGGACACGAAGTGGCGGAGATAGGTACCCAAGACCTGATTCACTCTTTCCACCTGACCATTGGATTGCGGGTGGTACGCAGAGGAGAAGTCCAGATCAACTTGTAGTAGTGAGCAGAGACCTCGCCAAAACCGAGAGACAAAGTGAACTCCCCGGTCAGAAACAATGTGTTGGAGAAGTCCATGCAGCCTGAATATATGCTTAAAAAAAACAATTGGCGAGTCAGGGAGCAGATGGTAGACCAGGAAGGGGAACAAAGTGCACCATTTTTGAAAAGCGGTCAGTGACTACCCAGATGACCGTATTATCATCAGAGGGAGGCAGATATGTGATGAAGTCCATGGCAATGTGGCCCCAGGGACTGTTAGGAACCAGCAGAGGCTGTAGCAAACCCGCAGGTTTGAGGCGCGGTGATTTGTTGCGGGTACAGGTGGTAGGTGGTACAGGCTTCCACGAATTCCTTCACATCTTTAGCAAGATCGGACCACCAATAGAACCGGCCACCAATAGAAGAAGACTTCCACACCCCCGGATGTCCGGCAATACGAGAGCAGTGGCCCCATTTCAGAATCCTTAGCCGTAGCACAGGGCGCACATAAGTCTTGCCCGGAAGAGCACGTTGGAGGGATATGGGAGCTGCAGATATCAGACATTCTGGGGGTACAATGTGCCGAGGAGTGGCCTCTCCACCAATTACATCAGAAGCACGATTCTTTTCAGCCGGTCTGAAGTGTATGACAAAATTGAACCTGGAGAAGAACAAAGACCACCTGGCTTGACGTGGATTGAGACGTTGTGCGGTCTGAAGGTAAAGAAGATTTTTGTGGTCCAGTAAAAATATTTACCGGATGCGAGCCCCCTCCAGGAGGGCGCCATTCCTCTAAAGCAAGCTTGATGGCCAGCAGTTCCCGATCACCGATGGTATAGTTCCTTTCAGCGGGTGAAAATGTCTTAGAAAAGAACCCGCAGGTCCGAGTCTTGCCTTTGGGCCCTTCTTGAGTGAGGACCGCTCCTGCCCCAACGGAAGAGGCGTCGACTTCTAAAAAGAAGGGACTCTGTGTATTGGGCCGGTACAACACAGGTGCAGAGGTGAAGCCTGCTTTCAAGTTGGAGAAGGTCTCTTCAGCAGGTGGTGGCCATTCCAGCTGCTCCAGGTGCGAGAACAAGGGAAATTTTTTAAGCGGATATTGTATGTGGGCTGGTGTGGGCTTTGTGCCAGGGCTGATTTTTATTCCCAGTCCGGCCCTGGTCAGGTGGGCTCTGTCCACTTGCATGGCCTCTTCCATGGCTGGCTGTGAAGAAGGCAGTGGAGGCCGAAGAAACACCGGTGCAAGACGGGGTAGAAGACGTGCCCGGTCCGGTTCGTGCTGACGGAGCTCCTCCTGTCTTCTCCGAGAAACGAATGTCAATACGAGTTGCCAGATGGATGAGCTCACTTAGCGAAGGCGGAGCGTCCCTGGTGGAGAGGGCATACTTAATCTGGCTGGAGAGGCCCTTCTTGAACGTGGTGCACAACGCGGCATCATTCTAAGCCAACTCCGATGCTAGTGTGGAATTGCATGGCGTAGTCTCCTACAGAGGAGCTCCCTTGCTGCAATTCATACAGGGCGGTTTCGCAGATGATGCGGTGCGGGCTCCTCGAAGACACTGCAGAAACTCCTGCAGGAATGTCGCAAGAAACAACAGTGACCGGACGCCTCGGCTCCCGAGTGGAGTCACCCAGGCAAGAGCTTCCCAGAGAGGAGACTGACCACGAAGGTCACCTTGGACCTTTCACAACGGGAACTGAACAAGCCATAAGTTCCACGTGGAGGGAGCATTGGGTGATGAAGCCCCTGTCAGCCTATGGACCCCCATCAAACTTCAACGGGCATGGACCAACCGAGTTTAGGGCTGCAGAAATCCGCGGAACGTCTGCCACGGAGGAGCCACCACAGCCAACTGCTGCTGGCTGTGGCGAGGAGCTGCTGCATAATAGTAAGACAGCTGGTTTAAGCTCGCGCTTGCTGCGCGAGCTGCTTAGATTTGCTGGTGCCACGATGGGGTGGATTAGAGTTGAGCGATTGCGTTGGCTACGAGATCGATCGCTACGTCGATAGTCGGCCGCTAACCGAGTAGGGGTTTTTCGATAGTGAGCATCGATTATGCGCGATGACCATTACAGTCTATGGGAGAGCAACAACACCTTCATTATTACACCCAAACAAGCTGGAGAAGCTGAAAATAACATCCACAACAGTCATCTGGATTCGTGCTACATCTTAGGCAACACACTAAGGTTATAAAAGTCACAGAAAAAAAGTCACCAGACATTTACAATCACTGTCTTGAAACCACAGCCTACCCTTAAAACCGCATCACCCACAAATTAAAAAGTGCCAGAGGCGTATGAATTGAACCAGCATGTTACTTGAACTGGACATAGGATATCCTGTCCTGGAACCAGCATGACCCCAAACCTGCATGACCCCGCAGATTAAAAGGAGTGTCCCGAAAAAGGGAGTCCCTTTCAACACCATTTTAGTTGAACTGGACATTGACTATACCCTGTCCAGGGCACAGCATGAGCCCTAACCTGCAAAGACCCACCACATTTAAAAGTGCCGGAAAAAGAGTCTTTCAACCACCATTTAAGTATTCACTGGACTTGACTATACCTTCCTGCCACAGCATGAGCCCCAAACCTGCAATGACCCCCACATTTACAAAAGTGCCGGAAAAAGGAGTCTTTCAACCACCATTTTAGTTGTTCACTTGACATTGACTATACCTGTCCTGGGCCCAGCAGAGCCCCAAACCTGCATGACCCCCACATTTAAAAAGTGCCGTAAAAGGAGTCTTTCAACCACCATTTTAGTTTCACTGGACATTGACTATACCTGTCCTGGGCCACAGCATGAGCCCCAAACCTGCAAGACCTCCCCCATTAAAAAGTGCCGGAAACAGGAGTCTTTCAGACACCTTTTAGTTTCACAGTACATTGACTATACCTGTCCTGGGCCACAGCATGAGCCCCAAACCTGCATGACCCCCAGATTCAAAGTGCCGAAAAAGGAGTCTTTCAACCACCATTTAGTCACAGGACATATTACTGTCCCCTGTCCTGGGCCACAGCATGACCCCAAAACCTCAAGACCCCAGATTAAAAAGTGCTGAAAAAGGAGGTCTTTCACTACCATTTTAGTTTCACTGTGACATTGAACTAGTACCTGTCCTGGCACAGCATGATAGCCCAAAGCCCAGCATGACCCCCACAATTAAAAATTGCCGTAAAAATGAGTCTTTCAACCACCATTTTAGTTTCAATTGACATTGACTATACCTGTCCTGGGCCACAGCATGACCCAGGCCGGAGTTAACAGTGGGTGCGTGAAAGCCCAGCTGGCGTCCGTCATCTATTAACACGCAGGTTAAAAAGCCCTGAATGACGCAGCAACGAAAACTGTCGTGCTAAGCAGAGTGCGGAAGCGGAAGTGTGAGGAACTCCAGCCTCCTCTGTACACAGTCTAATACCTGGGTAAGCGCTTGCCCCTCCGTATGAGTGTGGACCAATTAGCTTCATGGAAATACTGGTGGTTAACGCACCTGTTTACACCCAGGTGCCCCCTTTATCTTGGCATTTCTTTTTTTCTCATTTACTCAAAACGAGCTGGAGGAAATGGTCCTCTGTACTTTGTTCTCTGACCGTGCACCTTACGCCATGTCCCCTGAATAACCTACATCTGTCAAGTTTTCCGTGTACCTCCCTTGTACATATTCAGAGGAATTTTTTTTAAACAGCTATTTTGTACATACAAGTTTTTTAGAACATTAATCTAGAAAACACATTTTAAAATAGGATGGAATACCCACCATGTCTATGTATCCACTTTTTCATTGTATTAAATGTGTTGACTCCAAAACAGGTATTGAAAGCTATGTTAAAGATCTTGCAAAAACCCAAGTCATTTTGCAATATGTGTCATTAACAGTGTCCCTACCTATTCCTGTTTTTTTCTGACAGCACCATCACCCTGATACACTCTGACACTTGTGAAGAACAAATGTCTGTAAGAAACAACATTTTTTAGAAAAGAGAACCAGTATATAGCTGCAAAGTCACAGCAAAATGCCCCTCACAAATTCAAAGCATGGACCCCTTGAGCCACTTTGGTTCCAATGTGAAGAACAAATGTCAGTAAGAAACAACATATATTAGAAAAGGACCTGTAGAATAGCTGCAAGACACAGCAAAATGCCCCCAAAAATTCAAAGCATGACCCGTGAGCCCCGTTGGTCAATGTGAAGAACAAAAGTCTGTAGAAGACAAACAACATTTTTATAAAAGGACCTGTAGTATAGCTGCATGTCACAGCAAAAATGCCCCCCAAAAATCCACCGCATGACCCCTGAGCCACCTTGGTCAATTGTGAAGAACCAATGTCTGTTAGAAACAACATTTTTTTTATAATAGGACCTTATATGCTTGCATTTCAAGCAGCATGACCCAAAAAATATAAAAATGACTTCTCAGCCACTGTTAAAAATTGTGATGGGAGAAATGCCACTTAGAATTCACATTTCTGTTCCAAAGGACCATGATTATAGGCGGTATCTCAGAGCTAACATGACCCAAAAAAATATAATATGACTTCTCAGCCACTAAAAAAAATTGTGAGGGAGAAATGCCACTTTAATCACTTTTCTGTTCCAAAACCATGATTATTGCGGAAATCCCCACAGAAACATGACCTAAAAAACCTTTTGACAATGCAAAACTTCTTAAGATAAAGTGAGTAAATGGAATGGTGTTGTCTTTAAACCTTGCTGCCCTTTTTAACAGTCTCCTCACAGAAAAAACCATAAAAAATGCCTTTTTGGGAAAAAAAAAAAAATTTGCAGTAAAAATAACTTTTAAAAAAAGTTTTTCAAGAGGAAAAATTTTTTGTTTAAAAAAGGAAATTTGGAAGTAGACGGGCAACTAATGGGTTGACATGGCAATTGGGGCCACAAAAAACATCAGAGATCCATGCGATTAAAATCTTGATGAAATCAAATGATCCACTTTTCCTGGGGAAAACCCGGGAAACATTTGTCTGTAATGACTCCCCCACTTTTCTAAAGGGTCCGCTCGGATATGACCTGGCTGCTGGCGGGAAACACCTCTTTGGCGGGGACGACCCACCCCCGGGCCATTCTTTCCTTTTTGGAAAACCCAGAAGTCTTTTGGGTTTTCCGGGAACCCCATGCAAAAAACATCGTGTTGAACGCAGATAGCCCGGCACCATGATTTTAAGCTGATCCTGTGTTTTGGTTGTGTGCCCTGCTTTTGAAATGCGGGGGGTGGTAAAAAAAAATTCCAGGGGTTTTCCCCCCAAAAAGGGCCCCCGCCACCTTTCCCGGTTTCGCCGCTACCCCAAACTTAAAAACCCAAAAGCTGCACGTCGCTGATGTTTTTCCCAAACCACCAATTTGGGGAACGTAAAAGCGACGAAACAGTTTCCCCTCCAGTTGTTTCAATACAAGGCCCTCCATTTCCTGCATTTTACCCCCCCGAGGTCCGTACCGCTGCTTTTTAAAGGCCATGTGTCACTTCGTACTGCAAAAGGCAAGGCGCTGCGGGCCACAAATCGCTGAGCAGGGTGGGGGGGAAATTTCCAGCGTTTTTTCCCACGTCAACAAAAACCCGGTTTTGACGGGGAGCCGAGCTGACGCTGAAAACGCACCCCAGGCAAAACGAAGCGGGGTGCAAAAGGCGGAAGTGCGAACTAAACCCCTTGAGCCTTTTTTCAGCGGGCGTCCAGCCCCGGGTTAGCTCTTTAAAAATTTCGGGACGAAAAGGTTCATGACATTTCCCAAAGGAAAAGGGGATGTGCTCCAGCCTACCGATTTTAAAGGGGCGGCCACAGATTTCCCCCCTTAACGCACCCCCCCCAAAGGTTTTTGGGTCACCCACCACGCTCGGCCCTCGTTGCTTAGAGCCGCCACAGCTCCGACCTGTGTGTGGCCTCCTCCAAGCGGGAAAAATTTTCCACAAAAAAGCCCTGGTGTCTCGGGGCACGTTATCCCCACTAGGGGACCTTGGGGGAAAGAGCCCTGCCCCATCCCTCTTTTTTTGAAAGCGTCGCCGAGCCGAAAAGCCACCTTCACCCCCAGGACATCCCCCCCAGCCACCCAGTAGCTGCCCAACAGAGATATAGGGGGCCTTTCCCGTGTTTAAATAGTCCATGTTCTTTGGTGAGATGGCCCTTTTCCGGACCAGTTTGCAGACAAACGCGCTTAAAATTTTTTAGAGGGAACACTGGGGGGGCCGGGGCGGGGACGGTTTTTTTCGGGCAAAGTTTTTCCCTTTGCTCGGAAACTGGAAATTGGGGGGGAAAGGGCGGGGGCCAAATGACGTGGGGGAAACCCATTCTGTGTCCACCAGAGGGAAAAAGGCAATTTTTTCCCAAAGGGCCCAAAAAGCCTGGCAAGCCGAAAATTCAGGGTTTTTGGTTTGGGGTGGTTGGTTAAAGTGTTTCTTTGCTCCCAAAACCCGGGAAGACAGAAGGCGGGGCTGCTAAAACTGGCCCCGCTGTCCCGCTGCAGGTGGGTCAAACGGGGGAAGGGAGAAGGGGAAGGATGGGCCCCCGGTGGTGCGGTGGTCCCACGGGCGACGGTGGGGGGCTGAACGGAGGCTGCCCCTACCCTTTACTCTGAGAAAACATGGGCAGCTGGGGAACGTTTGGTGGTGGTGGAGGAGGAGGGGGGCGGAGACAAAGGGGGACAGGGGTTGGGGGCCCGGCGCCCGGCCCCGGGCCCTTTTTTTTGGCCAAGTTTTTCCCTTTTTTAAACTCAGGGCCTTTCCGCTGAAAGTGACTAGCCCATTTTGGGGGTGGTTAACCATTTTAATTTTTTTGGGCCTCTACTTATCCCTTTTAAAAGCGGCAAAGGGGGCATAGACATCGCTGGGTGAATCAGGGGCCCTTGCCAAAAAAGGGGCCAGGCTTAGGGGGCCGGACCTTTTGACGGCGATAAGCGAGGAGGGGGGTTTGCGCTGACCGTGGCTGGCGGAATCTTATCAGGCCCTTCTGCGACCCCCCTCCTCCCTTTTTGGGGGGGCCCTTATTGACACTACCCCATCTTTTTTTCCTCCCGTCCACTGATGAACGCCCCAAGGGCAAATTTTTTGCGGAAAAAAACCAGGATGGATCCGCAATGTCCATCATAAATCATAAATAAACAAGGGACTTTGGTCTTTCCGGGACTTTCTGAAACCCAAAAAAGCTGCGGGCTACAAGCAGGGGCACTCCAAATTGCCCCGGCTTCCTTCACCCCCCCCTTGATGGAAATCAGTAACGGGGCGTCGAGCAACTAAATCATCCCTTTGATCTTTAAAAAAGCCTTCGCCCCCAAACCCCGAAATTTGTCTTTTCAAAGGGGTTTCAACAATGGATTACCCCACAGGGTGGTACCCCGAGTTAAACTTTGGGGGGCTGTTTCCCAGGGGGGGAAAATCGGATGCTGAAAAAGACATTTGTGGCCGTGACGCGAGGACGAGGAGGTAAGACTGCTAGATGCGGTTGCATTAACCACTAAAGGGGGAAAAAAAAAATTTTTCCCGAGATTTTCGTTATTTAAGATTAAAGGGGCCCCTGACCCACGTTTACAGGCCGGACGGTCCGGCAACGGGCCCAAACCCCCCCCCCGCTGGCATGCGTGTTGTCCCCAAAACACTGGGGGGAAAACCTTCCCCTCGTCCCTCCAAACCTCCATGTCCCTCCCCCCTTTTTTGCTCCCCTTACCCCCTGCTTTTCCCGCTCCATTTTTAAAAAAATAAAAAAATTTTTAGAAGGTATGGAATAATTTTAAAAATTTTTTTTTTTAAAAAAAAAAAAAACCCTTTAAAAAAAAAATTTTTTTTTTAAATTTGGGGAAAAAAAAAAACCCGGGCCCAAAAAAAAAAAATTTTTTTTTTTTAAAAAATTTTTTTTTTCCCCTTTTTAAATTTTTTGGGGTTTTTTAAAAAAATTTTCCCCTGAAAAAAAAAACCAAAAAAATTTTTTTTAAAAAATTTTTTTTTTTTTTTTTTTCCCCTTTAATTTTTGGAAAAAATTTTTTTTAAGGAAAACCGGGGGGCCCCGGGGGGAAAAAAAAAAAAAAAAAAAAAAATTTTTTTTAAAAATTTTTTTCCCTTTAAAAAAAAGGGGGGGAAATTTAAAAAATTTTTTTGGGGTTTTTTTTTCCCAAAATTTTCCCCAAAAGTTAAAAAATTTAAAAAATTTTTTTTTTTTAAAAATTTTTTAAAAAAAAAGGGGTTTTTTAAAGGGGGTTTTTTTCCCGGGGGGCCCCAAAAAAAAAATTTTTTTGGGAAAAAAAACGGAAATTTTTTTTTTAAAAAAAAAGGGGAAAATTTTTCCCTTTTAAAACCCGGGGAACCCAAAAACCTTTTTTTAAAAAAAAACCCCTTTTTTTTTTTTAAAAAAAAAAAAATTTTTTTTTTTTTGGAAAATAAAATTTTTTTTTGTTTTCCCTTTTTTTTTCCCCCTCTTGGTTTTAAAAGGGAAAAAAAAAATTTTTTAAGATTTCAAAAAAGGGTTTTCCCTTTCTTTTTGGGAAAAAAAAAAAAAAATTTTTTAAAAATTTTTAAAAAAGGGGTTTTTAAAAAAAAAAAAAGGTTTTAAAAATTGGTAAATTTTTTTAAAAAGGGGAAAAAAAAAAAAAGGGGGTTCCCGGGGCCCAAAAAAAAAAAAAAAAGGAAAAATTTTTTTTTTTTTTAAAAAAAAAAAAACCTTTTCCCCAAAACCCTTTTAAAAAATTTTTTTTTGGGTTTTTTTTTTCCTTTGGGGGGGGGAAAAAAAAAAAACCCCTTTTTTAATTTTTAAAAAAAAAAAACCCCCCCTTTTTTTTTTTTTTAAAAAAAAAAAAAAATTTTTTTTAAAATTTCCAAAATTTCCCCCTTTTTTTGGGGTTTTTTTAAAAAATTTTCCCTTTTTTTTAAAAAATTTTTTTGCCCTTAAAAAAAAAAAAAATTCCCGTTTTAAATTTTTTTTTTTTAAAAAAAAATTTTTGGCCCCTTTTTTAAAAAAAAAAAAATTTTTTTTTTTAAAAAAAATTTTTTGGGTTTTTTTTTTTTGGGGGGGAAAAAATTTTTTTAAAAAAACAAACCTTTTTTAAAAAAAGGGGAAAAAAAAATTTTTTAAATTTTTAAAAAAATTTTTTTTTTCCCCTTTTTAAAAAAAAAAAAAATAAATTTTTTTTAAATTTAAAAAAAGGTTTAAAAAAGGGGGGAAAAAAAAAAATTAATTTAAAAAAAAAAAGGGGGGAATTTTTTTTTTGGGGTTTTTAAAAAAAAAGGTTTTTTAAAAAATTCCCCCCTTTTTTTTTTTTTTAAAAAAAAAACTTTTTTTTGGGGCCCCCCCCTTTTTCCCCCCCCCCCTTTTTAAAAAATTTTTTTAAATTTTTTTAAAAAAATTTCCCCTTTAAAATTTTTAAAAAAAAAAAAAAATTTTTTTTTCAAAAAAAAATTTTTTTTTTCCCCCCGGGGAAATTTTAAAACCCTTTTAAAAGGGGGGGGAAAAAAAATTTTTTAAAAAAAAAAAAAATTTTTTTTTAAAAAAAAAAAAACCCCCCAAAAACCCCCTTTAAAATTTTGCTTTTTTTTTAAATTTTCCCCCCAAAAAAACGGGCCCAAAAAAAAAAAATTTTTTTTTTTAAATTTTTTTTTTTTTTTTAAATTTCCTTTTAAAAAAAGGGTTTTAAATTTTTTAAAAACCCAAAAAGGGGTGGGGGTTTTAAAAACCCTTTTTGGGGGGTTTTTTAAAAAAGGGTTTTTTTTTTAAAACCCGGGGAAAAAATTGGGGAAAAAAAAAGAACTGGGGGTTTGGGGGCCCGGGGGGAAAAAAAAATAAATTTAAGGGGGTTTAAAAAAATTTTTTTTTTCCCGGGGGGGGGTTTTTTTTAAAAATTTTTCCAAAAAAACGGGGAAAAAAAAAATTTTAAAGGGAAGGTTTAAAAAAAATTTTTTTTAAAAACCCCAAAACCTGGGGGAAAAAAATTTTTAAATTTTGGGGGGGTTTTTTGGGGGGGAAAAAAAAAAAAAAAATTTTTTTTCCCCCTTTTTTTTTTTTTAAACCCCGGGGGGGTTGCTTTTTAAAAAAAAAACCCCCCAAAAAGGGGGAAAGGGGGCCCCAAAAAGGGGTTTGGAAAAAAAATTTTTTCCCCCCCGTTAAAAAAATTTTTTAAAAATTTAAAAAATTTTTTCCCCCTTTTTTTGGGGGAAAAAAAAATTAATTTTTTTAAAAAAAAAAAAATTTTTAAAAAATTTTTTTTTGGGGAAAAAAATTTTTAAAAAAATTTTTTTTCCCCAAAATTTTTTGGGGGGGAAAAAAAAAAAAAACCTTTTTTTTTAAAAAAAAAAAAAATTTTTTTTTTAAATTTTGGGGTTTTTAAAAATTTTTTAAAATTTTTTTTTTAAAAAAAAAAAAAAAAAAAAAAAAAAGGTTTTAAAAATAAAAAATTTTTTCCCCCAAAGGGCCCCTTTTTTGGGGTTTTTTGGGGGGGGTTTTCCCCAAAAAAAAAAAAAAAAAAACCCCCAAAAAAAAAAGGGGAAAAAAGGGGTTTTTGGGGAAAAAAAAAAAAGGGGGGGAAAAAAAAAAAAAGGGGGAAAAAACCCAAAAAATTAAACAAAATTAATAAAAAATTTAAAAAAAAAAAAAAAAAGTTTAAAAAAAATTTTTTCCCCTTTTTTTTTTTTTTTTTGGGGGGGAAAATTTTAACCCCCCCTTTTCCCCCCGGGCCCCAAAAAAAAAAAAGGGGGGAAAAATTTCCCCCCAAAAAAAAAAAAACCCCCCCCCAAACCCCCAAAAAAATTTTTAAA
>JAODAL010056573.1:0-23209 GCA_025379985.1 Phyllomedusa bahiana | reverse complement strand
ATGTGGCAGGAGGGCTTTTGGGCCCCCTCAGGCTGCAGGGCCCGGTAGCGACTGCTACCTCTGCACACCCTGTAGCTACGCCCCTGGCAACATGATTGTATTTTGGCGCCCAGACGCCATTTTTTTTGCACGCATTAGTAGTGTAGAATGCACCTGAATCTATGAACCTGTTCTACTGCGGGTCATAGATTTAGCGCTTTCTAGCTACAAAGCGACACTTCAAGCTCAGGTAAACCACTTTTAAAGTGCTCTACCTGTTCCAGCAGTAATGCGCCTGGATTTGCCGTACTAAAGTCACACATGTGTAGCTTCATACGGTTGTAATGCGATACGCTTCTAGCAGGCGCTCGAAATCAGGCACATTACAAAGTGCCGCAGGTGCTTTATAATGCGTCTAATTTTGGAGTGCGCCTGATCATACATCGAAATTGGGGATCTGCAATTCTACAAAGTGGGGATCAGCACCAACCAGGGTAAGCACAACATGGTTGTTGCACCCATCTTCATAGATGTTTGTAAAGGTTCCTAGGGCTAACTTTACATTAGATGATGCCATGTGTTGTACCTCCTGGTGCTGTGCTCCCCATCTTCCTCATATGGTGTAGTGTCACACAGAGTTAAAATACCAGAGCTTTATTCTAATGCTCTGTCCAAGGGACGAATATTTCAAGTTAGAATCCCCGCAGATTCCGAACTGAAATTCTTGTCTACCCCCGCCCGTACATCCGTCCCCTTGCCCTCAATACAGATAATGAGTTGTTGTACAGACAACACATATTTTTGCCACTTGGTTTTTGCTGTAGAAAACTTATAACATGTTCATTCTTTGGTCAGAAAAAGTGTGGAAATTTACTATTGATGTCAATGGAGATGGCTTAAAACCTCATGTAAAATGCAGCCAAAACATTTGTATGTGGTGTTTAATGCGGGTTCACATCTAAAACCATATAGAAATGAATGTGGCTCGTTTCTGACTGTAAACTGCTGGCAAAAAAGCTACCCTAAATCCAAGCCCTGCCTCTACCTGCCTATGGGGGAACATATAACTGCCTATAATAGCCTCTACCTGCCTATGGGGGAACATATACCTGCCTATAATAGCCTCTACCTGCCTATGGGGGAACATATACTTGCCTATAATAGCCTCTACCTGCCTATGTGGGAACATATACCTGCCTATAATTTCATATACCTGCCAATAATAGCCTCTACCTGCCTATGGGGGAACATATACCGGCCTATAATTGCATATACCTGCCTATAATAGCCTCTATCTGCCTATGAGGGGACATATACCTGCCTATACCTGCCTAATGGGGGACATTAAACTGCATATATCTGCCTATGTAATTGCATTGGTATCTATTTTTATTTTAGAAATTTACCAGTAGCTGCTGCATTTCCCACCTTAGGCTTATACTCGAGTCAATAAGTTTTCCCAGCTTTCTGTGGCAAAAGTAGGTGCCTCAGCTTATATTTGGTCGGTTTATACTCGAGTATATGCGGTACATAATTTTACAAAAAAAACCTCCACTTCTTGTCCTGTTCCCTGTTCTTCGTCCAGGTTCGTTACCACATCCTGCCGCAGAGCGGGATTAGGTTATAAGTGTAATGTCTTCATCAATACCTAAAGAGTTAAATAATTAGTACTGGTAGCATATACTTTAATGTCTTGCCAGCCCCACACCCCGGGTTTTCCGCCAGCCTCCAATCTATTAGGATTAAATATAAACTGTATCACAATAGGGGCCGCGTCAGAGCTCAGAAAGCAACCATTACGTTCCTAACTCAACCCCCCCTCTATTTTTTCACCTAACTAGGGCCGCTAAATACTGGGGCCATTAAGGAATTAGCTCGAGAAACTGTCAGGGGCTGAAAGGCTCTCTTAACAAGATCACTCAATTAACAGCTGGGGTGAACCCAAGCATGAAACACTTCTCAATTCCTCTGTCTCTCCTGAATACATAATTACCAGTTTCTCCCCTCTATCATTTCAGCTCGTGGATTAACAAGCATCGGAGTAGTCTAATAGTTGGAGCGCATTTTTTTTTTTTGGGAGGGAGTCATTACGTTCACTGGCAGCTTACATTGTGATGCAGAACTGGGTAACTTAATGTTCCAAGTGGCCCCATTCAGATGCCCAAATTCAGTCAACACCCCTACAGTCAGTCCTCACCTGCCCGCGGCTCTCGCCAGGCTAAGAAAGTCATCTCTAAAGCAGGTTTTGCATTGTGGGGTGCGGGGTCATCCCTTAAACTAAATCTTCTAAAGCCATGTATACAAGTGCAGGCACGTCCTAGTGATATACCTTGTCTGAACTTGAAGAAGTGAAGAAAGAGGACTGAGCAGCTCTTCTGGGAGGCTTAATAAAGAGGACCTGTCCACTCTCCTCGTTCACAAAATACTTGTATGAGGCCCCATTTGCACTTAGCATTTTTGGGTCCAACAAAAAGCTTCGAAAACTGCATTTTTTTCAATGCTTAATGTATTTTTTCATGCAGTTTTTGCATTTGTGGAAAAAAAAAGTGTGCATGGGTACCTGCGTTTTTGTAGGTTTTTGTTTTCTGGTGTTTTTTTCCATCACATGATTTGCAATAATAATAATAATCTTTATTTATATAGAGCCAACATATTCCGCAGCACTTTACAAATTCAAGGGTAAACATACAGTCATTACACATTAAAAGTACTTACAGATGAGACACAGGGTGTGAGGGCCCTGCTCGTGAGAGCTTACAATCTATTAGGGTGTATGGGTGAAACATACGGTAAGAAGTGCCAAGTTTACAATGGTCCGGCCATGTTTCATAAATAGGGGGTGGTTTACATGAAAAATGGATGAACCTGCCACCCAGACTGTACATCTATATACAGATAAGTGCCTGTGAGTGCCCTAGTGTAGGGAGTGACAGATGTTGTGTGATAGCAGTTAGGGATCTTGGTGGGCCAGACGAGAGATGTATTTTCAGGGAACTCTTAAAAACTATGAGGGTTGTGAGTTTGCCTGATCGCCCGCGGTAGCATATTCCAGAGAATTGGTGCCGCACGTGTGAAATCTTGCAGGCGGGCATGGGAGGTTCTGATGATTGAGGAATGTAGTCTGATATCATCAGCAGAGCGGAGAGCACGGGTAGACAGAGACTAGAGAGGAGATGTAGGGAGGAGCAGCGCTGTGGAGAGCTTTATGGGTGAGAGTGCTGAGTTTATACTGTATCCTGTACTGGATGGGCAACCAGTGCAGTGACTGACACAGGGTAGAGGCATCAGTATAGCGGCTGGAGAGAAAGACAAGCCTGGCTGCTGCATTCTGGACAGGTTGGAGACGGGAGAGTTTTGCAGAGAGGGAGACCGATAAGCAGGGAGTTGCAGTAGTCAAGACGAGAAAGAATAAGAGCAGTAATGAGAGTTTGAGTTGTTTCCACAGTGAGAAATGGACGGATTTTGGAGATATTCTTGAGGTGCAGGTAACAGGAGCGGGCAAGGGATTGGATATATGGGGTGAAGGTCAGATCAGAATCCAATATAACCCCTAGACAGCAGGCCTGCTGCCTAGGAGAAATGGTGGACCCAAATACAGAACAGAAATAGCAGGGGGGGGGGTGGTTAGTAGAGGGCGGAAAGACAAGAAGTTCAGTCTTAGTGAGGTTTAGTTTCAGTTGGAGAGAGGAATGATGTCAGAGACAGCGGCCAGACAGTCACTGGTGTTTTGTAGCAAGGCTGGAGTGATGTCACGGAAGGAGGTGTATAATTGGGTGTCATCCGCATAGAGATAGTACTGGAAGCCAAATCTACTGATGGTTTGTCCAATGGGGGCTGTGTACAATGAAAGAGGAGAGGACCTAGAACTGATCCCTGAGGAACTCCAACAGCAAGAGGAAGAGGAGAGGAGGTCGAACCGGAAAATGAAACATTGAAGGAGCAGTCAGAGAGGTAGGACGAGAACCAAGAGAGAGCGGTGTCCTGGAGGCCAATGGCGCTGAGCATGCTGAGGAGAAGGTGGTGATCAACAGTGTCAAACACTGCAGAGAGATCCGAAGAGAAGCAGCAAGGAGTAGTTACCTGAGATTTTGCTGTTAGGAGGTCATTTGAGACTTTAACTAAGGCAGTTTCCGTGAAGTGTAGGGTGCGGAAACCTGATTGCAGCGGGTCAAGAAGAGACTTAGCAGAGAGATAGCGGATTAGGCGAGAGTAGACCAAGCGTTCCAGGAGTTTAGAGATGAAGGGCAGGTTAGAGACTGGTCGGTAGTTATCAGCACAGGACGGGTCCAGAGAGGGCTTTTTTAGTAAAGGGGTTATGATGGCGTGTTTGAAGGAAGATGGAAAGATCCCAGTGGAGAGAGAGAGGTTACAGATAGCAGTAAGGTGAGAGAGGACAGCTGGAGAAATAGACTGGACGAGGTGGGATGGAATGGGGTCAGTAGAGCATGTGGTGGGGCGCGCAGACAGGAGAAGCCTGGACACTTCTTCCTCTGTCGTCGGGTCAAGGGCTGAGAGTAGATTAGAGGACATGCGGGGAGGGACAGGATGGGTATTATTTGGGGATTGTGATGTGATGTTTTGCCGGATATTTTCAATTTTGTCTTTGAAGTGAGTGGCCAGGTCTTCAGCACAGAGGTCAGTGACCGGAGCCTGAGCTTTAGGCCTTAGGAGGGAGTGGAAGGTGTCAAAGAGGCATTTTGGGTTGTTGTGTAGTGTGGAGATGAGGGAGGGGAAATATTTTTGTTTGGCGCAGTGAAGGGCAGTGTGATAAGTCCTGAGCATGAATTTGTAGTGGAGAAAGTCTGCAGGTAGCTTTGACTTTCTCCACAGCCGCTCAGCACACCTGGAACAGCGCTGGAGAAAACGAGTCTGAGGTGTGTGCCAAGGCTGCGGGCGCCTGACTCTGGTGGTGCGGTGTGTGAGTGGTGCCAACATGTCCAGGGTGGTTGTGAGAGGTTCATTGTAACGTTTGACAGCCTGGTCAGAACAGGAGAGGGAGGAGATTGGGGGCAGTGAGGACTGTATGGTGTCTATGAGTTCCTGAGTATTAATGGAGAAGATATTTTTGAATGGATGATGGGCAGGTTTGTCCAGAGAAGGCTGAGAATTAGTGATAATGAAGGAGATAAGATTG
Organism: Phyllomedusa bahiana; assembly: GCA_025379985.1. Taxonomy (NCBI): domain Eukaryota; kingdom Metazoa; phylum Chordata; class Amphibia; order Anura; family Hylidae; genus Phyllomedusa; species Phyllomedusa bahiana. The sequence goes on along the minus strand of JAODAL010056573.1, from coordinate 18,096 downwards.
TGGTCAGAGAGAGCATAAGGAGAATTAGTGAAGTTAGAAATTGAGGAAAGATGACAGAAGACCAGATCCAGAGAGTTCCCATCCTTGTGGGTTGGGGAGTCAGTAAACTGCGAGAGGCCAAGAGAGGAGGTTAATGAAAGAAACTGTGAGGCAGAAGGAGACATGGGGATGTTGAAATCACCCATGATGAGAGTGGGCATTTCAGAAGAGAGGAAGTGTGGGAGCCAGGCGGCAAAATGATCCAGAAACTGGCGGGGAGAGCCGGGGGGTCTGTAGACAACTGCGAAAGAGTCTGAGGGTGTGGACCTCAAAGGAGGGGAAAGTGAGGGAGGGTGCAGGGGGGAATGACCTGGTAAGTGCAGTGTGGAGAAAGGAGTGTGCCAACTCCTCCACCCGGCCTATTCTCAGGTCTGGGGGTGTGGGTGAAGTGTAGCCCACCACAGGTGAGAGCGGCAAGTAAGGCGGTGTCAGATTGCTGGAGCCATGTTTCTGTGAGGGCCAGCAGGTTGAGGGAGTTGGAGAGAAAAAGGTCATGAACAGCAGTGAGTTTGTTGCAGACGGATCGGGCATTCCATAGAGCACACTTAAAAGGGGCAGAAAAAGACGTACAGCGAATAGCAAGCAGGTTAGCAGGGTTTCTATGGGAGGCAGAGGAGGAGGTGGGATGAGCAGTAAAGGAAGGTGGACCGGGGTTGGGAGAGATGTCCCCTGCAGCGAGAAGCAGGAGAATGAAAAGAGACAGCAGATGGGTCAGTGATGAATATGAGCGGCGTTTGTGCAGTAATATGTGAGCTGGAGGTTTGGGGTGGTTGAAAAGGGAAAATAGCGTGTGGGATGAGTACATAGGTGAGGGAAGGAGAGAGGAGCTTATGTGGATAAACTTGTCTTGTTTGCAATGTGGAAAAACAGTACAAAAAAAACTAAAAAACCCACAACAAATATGCACACGTGCCTCTTTTGGTGCAGTCAGACAAAGAGTGGAGGTCTATGGGGAGAAAAGTTACAAATTGCCTGAAAAAAACACTACATGTAGAGCATGGTGCACATTGAAAAAACTACAATTGATCCAAAAACACACCAAAAGTTTTCCTATAAGTTTACATAGTGTCATTCCTCAGTTGTTCCTCTTGGAAATACAGTGGGGAAAATAAGTATTTGATATGCTGGTGATTTTGCAAGTTTTCTCACCTATAAAGAATGGAGAGATCTGTAATTTTTATTGTAGTCTTCAGTTGTAAGAGGCAGAATCTAAAAAAAAAAATCCAGAAAATCACATTGTATGATTTTTAAATAATTAATTTACATTTTATTGCATTAAAAAAAGTATTTAATCACCAACCAACCAGCAAGAATTCTTCACAGACTTGTTAGTTTTTCTTTAAGAAGCCCTCCTACATTGCACTCATTACCTGTATTAATTGCACCTTTGAACTCATTACCTGTATAAAATACACCAGTCCACACAATCAAACAATTACACTCCAACCTCTCCACCATGGCCAAGACCAAATAGTTGCCTAAGGACACCATTGTAGGCCTGCACAAGGGTGGGATGAGCTACAGGATAAATAGGCAAGCAGCTTGGTGAGACGGCAACAACTGTTGGTGCAATTACTAGAAAATTGAAGAAGCACAAGATGACTGTCAATCTTCCTCGATCTGGGGCTCCATGCAAGATCTCACCTTGTGGGATAAGGACGATTCTGAGAAAGGTCAGTAATCGGCCCAGGACTACACGGGAGGACCTGGTCAATGACCTGAATAGAGCTGGGACCACAGTCTCAAAGATTACCGTTAGTAACACACTACACCGTCATGGATTAAAATCCTGCAGGGCACGCAAGGTTCCCCTGCTCACGACAGCACATGTCTAGGACCATTTGAAGTTCACCAATGACCATCAGGATGACCAAGAGGAGACATGGGAGAAGGACATGTGGTCAGATGCGACCAAAATAGAACTTTTTGGTACCAACTCCTCTTGCTTGGAGGAAGAAGAAGGATGAGTACAATCGGAAGAAGCACGTCCCAACCATGAAACATGGGGGCAAAAACATCATACTTTGGGGGTGCTTTTCTGCAAAGGGGACAGGATGACTGCCCCGTGTTGAAGGAAGGATGGATGGGGCCATGTATCAGAGATTTTGGCCAACAACCTCCTTTGTAAGAGCATTGAATATGGGTCGTGGCTGGGTCTTCCAGCAGGGCTATGAGCCAAAACACACAGCCAGAGCTACTAAGGAGTGGCTCTGTAAGAAGCATGTCAAGGTACTGGAGTGGCCTGGCCACTCTCCAGACCTGAACCCAATTGAAAATTTTTAGAGGGAGCTAAAACTCAATGTAGCCTAGCAACAGCCCTGAAACCTGAAAGATCTGGAGAAAATCTGTATGGAGGAGTGGGCCAAAATCCCTGCTGCAGTGTGTGCAAACTCTTGGTCAAGAACTGCAGGAAGTGTCTGACCTCTGTAATTGCAAACAAATGTTTCTGTACCAAATATTAAGTTATGTTCTTCTATTGTATTAAATACTTATTTCATCAATAAAATGCAAATTCATTATTTAAAAATCATACAATGGGATTTTCGGGATTTTTTAGATTCTGTCTCACAGTTGAAGTGAACCTACAATAAAAGTTACAGACCTCTACATTCTTTGTAGGTGGGAAACATTGCAAATATACAGTGTATCAAATAATTATTTTCCCCACTGTATAAGAGTAGTGTTAGCATTCCTTTGTCTATAGGATGTGCCTATACCAGGGGTGCAGAACATTTCATTGACTGTTTAATGTATAGCTAGAGAGAACAGCACACATATATGGCCTTCTCTCCATCTCCTCCTCTCTGGAGTCTGGATTCTGTCAGGCACTTTTATGGTATATCTTGTGGATCTGCCATGATTTGCATCAGAAATAAATACTCATTAGAAGAAGAAATCAGAGAAACAGTTTGTACTGGATTTTCAGTTTTACTAGAATATTCAGTCCTAAAGTACCAGCCATACAGTGCCCACCATAATAGTGCCAGATGTTCAATGCCCAGCCATAACAGTGCCAACTGTACAGTGCCCACCATAACAGTACAAGCCCTACAGTGCCAGATATAAAGTGCTCACCACAACAGTACCAGCCCTACAGTACAAGTCATAAAGTGCTCACCACAACAGTGCCAGCCCTATAGTACCAGGCATACAGTGCCAATCATAACAGTGGCAGCCATACAGTACTCACCATAATAGTGCCCACTATCACAGTGCCAGCCCTACAGTGTCAAGCACATAGTACCAGCCATAACAGTGCCAACTGTACAATGCCACCATGTCAGAGCTACCAAGCCTACAGTGCCAGTATACAAGTGCTCACCAAACAGTGCCAGCCACTACAGTACAAGCCATAAAGTGCTCACCACAGACATGTTAGCAGCCCTATAGTATCCAGCAGTACAGTGCCAACCATAACAGTGCAGCCATACAGTACCACCAAAATAGTGCCCACATCAACAGTGCCAGCCCTACAGTCCTCAAGCACATATACCAGCCACATACAGTGCCAGCTGAAGTGCCACCATCGTCAGAGCACTCATACGAAGTGCCAGCTGTACAGTGCCCACCATAACAGTGCCAGCGATACAGTACTCACCTTAATAGTGCCCACCATCACAGTGCCAGCCCTACAGTGTCAAGCACATAGTACCAGCCATAACAGTGCCAGCTGTACAATGCCACCATGTCAGAGCTCACCATAGAAGTGCCAGCTGTACAGTGCCCACCATAACAGTCCCAGCCATAACAGTACCATCTATATAGTGCCATCATAACAGTGCCAGCCCTACAGTCCTGCCCATAGCAGTGCCAGCTATACCGTGCAACCATAATAATGCCAGCCCTACAGTGCCCACCATACAGTGCCACCATGATAGTGCCCACCATAACAGTACCAGCACTACAGTACAAGGCATAAAGTGCTTCCCATAACAGTGCCAGCCCTACAGTGTCAGGCATATAGTGCCAGCCATTACTGTTCCAGCCATACAGTGCCAGCATGATAGTGCCCACCATAACAGTATCAGTCCTACAATACCAGGCATACAGTGCTTCCCATAACAGTGCCAGCCCTATAATACCAGGCATACAGTGCCAATCATAACTATGCCAGCCATAACAGTGCCAGCCATACAGTGCTCACCATAATAGTGCCCACCATCACAGTGCCAGCCCTATGGTGTCAGGCATATAGTACCAGCTATAACTGTTCCAGCCATACAGTGCTATCAGTTGAATGCAGCTGTCAAAAGATGAATATTACTTTCTGAAGTATAAGGGCCAAAACAAAGCATGTTCATGACCTGATGGCTTGGGTCCGCACAGAGGGGCACTGGGGGCCGTATGTTGTGCACCACTGCCCTATACAGTCAGCTTTTATCAGCAGGGATTGGACTGTGCCAGACTATCTATGCCATCCTGGTAAGGGAAATGGTAACACCTCATTTTCAATCTATTTATACACTTCTACAAGGAATAATAAAAGAACATCTCAAATCAGAAAAGGGAGAAAATCTCACAAACAGAATATCTTCAATTGTAATGGGTTTTGTATTTCACTTTTGGCTTTCAGGAAAAATCTAGCCTCAGCTTTTTTGCCAAAGAAGAAAATGGCAAAAATTAAACATTTTTCTAAATAATGTTATTAATGAAACCACCCAAAGGGCGTGTTCACAAGGCGTATTTGTGGGGCGTATGTAGGAATGTAATTGCGCTGCAATACGTCCAAACTACGGCTCACAAATCCGGTAATTCGTAGTTCTCATTGAATGCTATGATTACCTGCTGTTTTCCCTGTGAAAGTGAATGGGGTTCGGGCCAGGGCGCTTTAGAAGTATGTGCGGGCCAGCGCGTGATTCTAAAACCCACAGCGTATAGCGCCGTGCACAGTACATAGTGAGAACATACCCCTGGGCTTGATTCACAGGGCATTTTTTAACATACATTTTGATAGGCAAAACTTTTATGTGCTATTTTATGCATCAAAATGCTTATGGAAAGACACATGCAAAGTTTCTGACTGCTGTGAACTCATATACGCACTATTGATGCATATATAAATACGTGAGAAAGTACTGAGACCCCACTGATCTTGAGAATAAAGGGGCACTCAAGGAACTAGTTTAGTGCTGTGTCCACTTTATTGTTTTTTTGTTTTAGCACAGCTGCGCCCCAGCCATCCGCATTGCAGGAAGACTGCAGCAAAATTCTGTAAAAGGGGTATTCCAATCACATTGACAAGTTTTACACAAGCAGGCAAAGATAAATAAAGACTATTACCAAATACATTGCTGTCCTGATTTTGCTTCCGTTTAGTTAGAGCAGTTCTTCTCACTGGCTTATTTACAGAAGGTTTCCTAGGCAGCCAATCACCTCCCTCTGCTCTAGCAGCCCTGGCCGGGATGGTGAACATCACACCTTGCTGGGTTTTATCAGCAGCACAGGAGCTTGTTTATCTTGCTGACAAACTTTAACCCTTTAGCGCTCCATAGCCTTCTGCCCTACTGTTAAAACCTCTCCGTTACCAAAAGGCTCAGCTAGGAATAGCAGAGCTGAAATATCAGTCACTGCTGTAGACCCGCCCACAGCCTGAACAGGAAGGGGGAACCTGAAGCTACCTGTGAAAAGCAGGCTCTGTGAAATAGCATGGTGAGAGCATCTCTTTAGACTAAATGAGGCCAACTGCAATTCCCTGCAGAGCCAGGTGGCAGGGAGCAGGGCTATACAGAAAAAAAAAAAAAAAAACAGCAATAAAGTAATGCTGTGGCCCCTTTATTCTTTGGATTGGTAAAGGCCCTAGAGCAGAGGTGTCAAACTCATTTTCACAGAGGGTCACATCAGCATTATAGTTGTCCTCAAAGGACCTTTTATAGATATAAGACAATATAAATGTGAATACTCCTTAGCATATTGTTAATTAACCTGAGACACCACATGTATCAAATTGAAGTGTCCCAGCAGCTTTCTGTGGTGTATAGCAATAGAGGAAAGTAGTCAGATCACCGCTCCAATGATCCGGGGCTGTAGGGCAACACTCTGGAGGTGTATGAAGCACTGAAGAAAATGAAGAAGCCAGCGCACCCCATGCAGTAAAAGCTGATTCCTTTATTGATGCTTGGCATATCTCTCAACGTGAATACATGCACAGGAAAAATGAAGCTGACGCGTTTCGAGCTTTAATGGCTCTTAGTCATAGCATAGTATGCTGCTGTCTTCTTCAGTTTATTCTGTGGTGTATAGACCTTTTTATGCATTGCTGGTAAAGTAGTTCAGATTGTTTCCCTAGAGACATTATGGTGCCTCGTGGTCAGCAAAAGGCCAAATTTTCCTTTAAGGTTGTATAATAGACGACCCCTTCCACCTCTTTAGCACTGAGCTTTCTAACTTTTTGGGTGGCTAGGATGCCTGGGTAGGGCTGTGAGAGCCGTGCCACCGCCTGTGGCACAGAGGAGTATGGAGATATGCAGCGGAGCTCAGAATTTAATATGGTGCCTGCTCCATGTGCTGGCGACACTGTGTCCGTTGTGGCTGCTTTCTCTGGGGAAAGTGGAGAGTTGGTCCTTCTGCTTCTAGACCTTGTCCAGTCCTGCTCACCTGGTCTAAGCTGTTGCATGACGCATGAAATGATGTGGCGGGCCAGATTCCTCCCGTGGACTTTCAGTTTGACACGTGTCCTAGAGGTTGGACCCCCTTCAGTTATAAAGAAATGACATATCCTAATGATATACCCTCACATCACCAAATGAGAATAATCACGGTGGTGGTGAACACATCAGGTGATTGGCATAAGTACAGAAATCCTCTGGTGTGATAAGAGTATACAGCGATATAACCATGTATTCCAAATCAATACATTAACTATACTCTATATTTATTGAAGCAATGACTTCAGGATCTAGCATCTTTTTAACTCCAGAAAAGACATTAAACACCTTGTTTTATAGTTGCACCTACTGAGTTATATTAGGAGAAACAGGGAGTATATGAGGCAATAAAAAGTGTTATAGAGAATGCTTACAGACTTACAAATCTTGCAACACATGCCAATTTAATTGCTACAACATTGCCTGCTTTCAGGGTAAAATGTTTTGTACCACCTACCGATTTCACTAAAGAGGGGACTGCAGATACGGAGCTATCGCTATACAAAACATGACCACCAACCCCCTTCCTTGGTGTGGGTATTACCAGAGACGTCATCTAAAGTTCCTGCGAAGGGCTGCCATTAGTCATTTCAGAACCCCAAAAAGTTGAAGCATCTTGACTCCCTGCCCGTTACCAATTTCTATTTTGCACCATATCAGCAGGGCCACCCCTCCCCCCCCCCCCTTTTTTTTTTTTTTTTTTTTACAAATTTTGATAAGGACCCCTTACAGGACTACTACCAATATTGCCCTCATGGTGCCCTTGCTCCTAGGTACTGTTGCAAAATCAGAAATAGGGTCCCAAAACAATCTTGCGCTATTTATACTGATACGCTCTTCTGTTCCCGAGGGGACTTTGGGCTGACTTGGCACCAGGGGACTTTTGTCGCACTTGGCATGATCTACATGTCTCTCAAAACATTCCTGAATGACAAGGCAAAACATATTTAGATTATAGGAAGGACAAAAAAAATGTAATTTCCCTTGGCTCTCTACTGTCGTCCAGGACATTCTTTAATCTTTATTCGTCCTGAGCAATGCCTGGGTCAGAAAAACAGTTCTGCGCATGTCCAACTATGTACATACCATAGAGGCAGTCCATGTGGATTCTATGGGGTCCTTAGAGAGAGGATAGGGTGCATCACTCCCCTGTGCTTCTGGAACTTGTGTAGACCTCCAATAGACCTATCAAAAATATAGAGACTTGTCCAAACTGTGGCAAGAACAGCAGAAATAATCGAACTCCAAGGGCGACACAAATACCTGTTGTAGCCCTGTTCTATAGATGTATAAACTGTTGTATGGCAAAACTTGGCTCATTCTGCACCAGACACAACACTTTTAAATGTGCCAAAAATATGCTATGCAAGGCATACCACACCCTAAATTTCTGAACCCACATACAACACTTTCATACATTCGGCCACATTCTACATTAAGAAAAAGCAATTTAGAACTGGCGAGTTGGCGCTAAATTCATTCATGTCAGCCCAAAGTCCTTCTGTCTTGAGAACATCATCCACCATCATAATGAGGCCATATTATAATCCTTGCAGTGGGGGCCCCTCACTTCCATGCCATCACTATGTCCTCACCACTGTTGGTTGAGAAGGTCTCATGCTTATTTTGTAATTTTCCCTATGATTGGTAGGAACAATGGGAATATTTTGTACAGCTTTTTGGTGCAAAGTATGCCGGAAGACTGGCGCAGCCTCAAGCCTTTCTGTCTTGGTTGCAAAACCCACCACCATATTAAGGTTGTATTTTGATCCTTGCTCTCTTCCATGCCATCATTAACTATGTCCGCTCCACTGTTGGTTCAGTAGATCTCATGTATGTGGTCTAATTTGTTAATTTTCTCTATCATTTTTAGTCTGTAATCAGGCCTCATGGTGGCTTTAACCAGGGAAAATGGCTGAAAGGCAACAAAGAAAAGGACATTGGTTTGAGGAAGACCAAGATCTTGGAAAACCTGCACAAAAAGATAATTACAAATATTCATAACTTTACATGTGGGAGAAGTAGGGCTACGGTCTCTGACTTAGGACTACTCCATTAAGAATAGTGTTATGGAAATTAATAGTATACAGGCAGTCCCCGGGTTATGAATGGGATAGGGACTGTACGTTTGTTCTTAAGTTGAATTTGTATGTAAGTTGGAACAGGTACATTTATTAAATGTAACTCCAGCACAAAGGTTTTTTTTTTAGTTTTGGATAGTGCACTTGGAAATAGATGAAGGCATAAGGCCTACTGCACATGGCAGAGATGTATACACCAAGCCTATATGCAGGCACAAGAGGGCCCTACATCTTTATACTATGAAACCATAGGCGCAGCAAGTCTGGCCATATGGTGCCTAGATACAATGCTGTATTAGAGAGTTATTCTCTCCCACAAGCAATGCTTCTAGAGGAGAATAGAGGTGTGCCACTTTTTTTCGGTCAGATTTTGTTAGAAAACCTTTGCATGAAATCAGAAGCATAAGTAGATACAGAAGGTCCCCCTAGACTCCTATGGGTGCTGTATGACAGTTCCATACAACTCATAGGTTGTGCAGTGCTATAATACATGAAATGTGAATGGGTTATTGCAGAAAATAACAAACATTTTCCCAGGATGAAATATATGGTTTAATATATTGTATATACATAAGGACCTATATGGAGAGAGGTCATATATGATATGAGGCGTTACAGGGAGGTGCTATATAGAGGAACATCAGGGATGCAGCATACAAAGGAGCAGAGTCACAAGACAGTAAATTATTTAAGTGAGTTATAGAGCGATGCTATATAGCACAATATAGGAGGTGTTATTCATTAACAGGAGGCTGTCGCTCTATAATGCTGTATTCACAGTAGAAAGGTCTCCGGCAGAGAAGCGGCTGCTGTGAATTACAGACAGAGGATTTACTCGTCTCTTGCAGCAGATTGAAGTGCCCCTCTTTCTCATCCATCTTCTCCCCGGCTCTGTTTCTGTGAGCTATGAGGGTTTGCTGGGAACAGTCCGATAATTGAAATCCCTTCTCGGCCAGTGCCGGCACAAGGCTGGTCAACGAAGAAAACATTTTTCTTTCCCTCCATTCCCCCAGCCGCTCTCCCTCCGCCTCTGGAGCAACTGTACTCCACATATTGCTCCATTTCCCTTCGGCACGCACTCCAAGCATTGATTACCCGCCTGCACCATCTATCACCTTGGATAGCCGGCAAATTACTCTGCTCCCAACATTCATTTTTCACCATCCTGCCTCCCTCCTAATCACTTTTTGTGCTTCTAAGGCTGTTTATATCCAGTCTCCTACTGTCGCACCTGCATAACATAGCGTTCATTAAACTGCTCTAACATAGACGGTGGTGGTGTACGGCAAAGAACAGAACACAACCCAATATTACAAAAATACTGTGTGCAAATATGCCACCAAAAGAACTCTAACCCTATGGACCTTACAGAGGTTGATTAGCTTTCATGCCAAAGTCAATATTATATGCCCTCTAGTTGCCCTTGTATACAGAAGAAATCAGTGCTCTCTATTCTACAGTCAATATCAAACAGACCAGAGATGAACCGCAAAATGTATATAAAATGCTAAGCAGAATGAAATATTGTTACCAACATTGTGCCTCACAATCGTCTTCTAGGGTCAATGTCAGATTGGGGTTTCTTGGGTCCATCTCGGTAATGATTCTGAGGGCCCACCCTCTACCTCTACATCATATAATCAATAAGGTATAATAGGCTATTCATGAATCAACCCATAAGAAATAGAACTTAGGGATTGTCTTCTACTGAACCTTTGAGGTCTATTATTGTGGCAAGAGTCGGGGCTCACTAAGGATCCTTTGGGCCTGTCTAATCCTTCATGGGGTCCATCAAGAAGGTGATCTCATCGCTAATCAACAACCAATTTGTTGGTTTCTTAATGTCAAATGATCCCACTTTCAACTAATAAAAATGACTTTGGCCACTACACCATTGAGTACAGTCCATACTAACCATGATGTTACCAGAGCCATAAAGTCAAGCATAATAGCAGGATACTGAACCCTTACTATAAGATCTCCTACCTAAATCATGATGGGTCAATGCTTGGGATCATTACAGATAATTGCTGATCATCACAATTTCTCAACATGTTACCCTATTAGAAATTACCAACCTATTGGTATTTTTGACCAGCTTAAGGCTATGGCTAAATTACAATTTATTCCATGCTAGTACTAATGCAGGATCACCATAAGTACTTCCAAGATGATGTTGCAGTGGTGGATCATTAAACAAGTTTAGCTGTCTTTCTTGAAAAAATATAATATTAGAGGTAATGGTTAGTGGAGTCTGGAGATTGGACGTTGATCGAGGGATTATTGGAGTTGGGAAGGAATTTTTCCTTTTTGTATGGGACAGTTGCCATTGGCTCATGCGGGGTTTTGCCTTCCTCTGGATCAACACTGTAGGGTTTTAGATTGGACTCAATGGACCTGTATCATTTTCCAACCTTATCTACTATGTTTCTCAAGAAGGATAACCCACCATTGCTTTAGGTTCTTTCTCATGTAAGTTTTGTCCCAAAAAATAAGGATTGGACATCTAAGGGCTTCAAAATCCCACTATCCCCACTCTTCATGTAGCTCCAAAATGGGCATAATGACAATTTGTCTTGAGCAATGGATTAAGTAGAGCTGGCCAAAGACCAAAAAGATATTACCCAAAACAGACAGATGTTCCAATGTGTATTCCTTATAGGAACATGTATCGCTCAGTAATATACGTGACCAGATATTCTCTCACAATTGAACATCTTTTCATTGCCCCACAGGGGAAGCTCTTGGTCAACGGTTGTTCAAAGCTATGACAGTAGTGATAATGATCAGCAAATGAGACAATTCTCAAAGCAATTCTGATACATTTTTAGCAGTTGTAACCAATTGCCTTCTTGCCATAGGCACACAGATGATTAGAATAAGCGCTAATTATTGGCGGAATTTACATAGCGTCTATCATCAACCGTATGGCTCGAGCTGCTACACGGTAGAGCAGTTTATGTACATTAGAACTTTTTTTTTCTATATTGTTTTTGCTGTCTCTCCCTTGAAATGCTGTTTCCCTCACTCCCCCGTCTTCCTCTCTCTATCATCCATCTCCCCTTCTCTCCCTCTCTCGCCTCCCCCCCTTTTAATTTTCCAGGCTGTGCTCGGCTGTGGGGTAGGAGCTAACATTTTTCTTCCCTTATTGTCAGGCGGATCGCTGTGCTCTCGGCTCCCAGAGATGGCAAAAGCCAATCAGCTCGTCTATGGATTAAAGATTGTTGTTTACTGCTGGGGGACCATTGATCAAGTAAATGAGTTTATGTTAATGAAGGAAAGAGCTGCACTCATTACTCTTCGCTGGCCTCTGACAGGTCCTGCTACAGATGCAATTTTCAGTCCCCCTTTCTTTGCTGGTACAGAAATACTGGAGACTGGGGATACCTGCAGATCCACCCATCTTCTTTGCCTTCTTCCTGACTCAACCTAATCCAATTGTCCCTGTTTCAGTGCTCATTTACAGTACCCCGCCACATGTCACAGAAGGTGGAAACCCACGTCTTCTTTGAATAGACAACAGTATTTACATGTCAGTTTTCTTCTTATAACATTCATTAGTTCCTGCTCGGGTCTACCTAATTTTGTCAGATATCCATCTTTTGGGTAGGTATAGACGGGAAGATATCTCATGATGGCCAGTGGGTTCCAAGAGTGGCAATAGACCATGTAATGGGCAAGGCGTTGTCCCAACTTTCTCCCGATGGTAGATGTTGGGGAAATCAGGATCAGGCTGTTGTATTTTAACATGCCCAATCTTTTCATTTTCAGGGGACACAAGCAGCTTCCAAAGCCGTCTGCCATTGGTTTTCTCTCCCCATTTGGAACACGTGTTTTCTTGGTCAAATCAATTGTACATGTATATGATAGGATCGAGAGGAATATCTGTTGGTTCAACCAGAATTTGGCCAAGAGCTTTCTAAACTGTAAGACCAAGCTTAAAAGGCTAATTCCTCTCTCTACTTCCTGTTGTTGACCATAAGGAACACAGATATAGCCAGGCTTGTTTGTCTCTCTCCGTTAATTTTTATGGAATTTCCAAATTCTATAGAGGAGAATGAAGAGAGACGTACAAGTATGACCACCTCTCTGTTCTCTAGGGCTGGTAACGAGCAAGCCATAACCATGAAATTAAGAGATGGCAATTCCTCATATGAAAAAATGGAAAAGGATCTTGCCATTTATACAAAATCCTCATAAGATCTTCTGGTTGTTGTATAGTAAACTTTGTATGATGGCTTAGTGGTTAGCACAACTACCTTACAGCATAAGACTTCTTGGCTCCAATCTAGTAGTATAATGTTGTACCGTGTTAGCCATAGAAAGTAGTAGAAGAGTGAAGAAATCAGGCGATACCTTTTAGAGGCTGAGTAGATTTGATGGTGAGCTTTCAAGAGTATTAGCACTATGTCTGAAGAAGGGAGCTAGTACTCTCGAAAGCTCACCATCAAATATACTAAGTTAGCCTCTAAAAGGTATCACCTGATTTCTTCACTCTTCTACTGGCTCCAGTTTAGACAAGGCAACATCTACAAGCAGTCTCTAAACTTGTGTCGACCTCCTCCATATACTGCTTTCCCTACACTTCAAAAACATATGCAAAGGTCCTACTGAATTTGAGTCGACCTGGAAATAAGTACTAATGTGAGTGATAATTAAGAATCAGACCAATCAACTGCTATGGGATCCTTGAAGAGACGTGGCCCAGTGACCCAATTTTGCTATAAGGTGGAGGGAAGCTGTTGAGGTCATCAGTCTTTAAAGAAAGAGGTGAGAAATTGCCCAAAATGTCATGGAAAAGGGAAGGAATGGGAAATAAACACCAGGCCTGGGTAGCAAAACCCAGCGTCATAATGGTAAGCACTCTTTGTAGTGATAGCAAACACACAGGCCCTAGAGTTCGAGGAGGCCCAAAGGCCCAGTATTAGAAATGGCAGATGATGGGGGTGGGGGTTCTAGCAGGAGTGTCGCTATAGGGGGTGCAGAGGGTGCAGCCATTACCAGGTCCAGGAGCCCAAAGGGGCCCAAAGATACCAATGAAAATACCAATATTATAAATGGTATATAGTAGGTGGAGGCCCTGGTAGGGGTGTAGCTATAAGGGGTGCAGAGGTAGGAGCTGCGGGGGGCTCCACGGCCCTTCTGCCACATACGAAAATACCAGTATTATAAATAGCACATGGTAGGTGGGGGCCCTGGTAGGGGTGTAACTATAGGGGGTGCAGAGGTAGGAGCCAGAGAGGGCTCCATGACCCCTCTGCCACATAAATAAATACCAATATTATAAATGGAACATGGTAGGTGGGGGCCCTGGTAGGGGTGTAACTATAGGGGGTGCAGAGGTAGGAGCTGGAGGGGACTCCAAGCCTCCTCTGCCACATACGAAAATACCAATATTATAAATGGCACATGGTAGGTGGGGGCACTGGTATGTGTGTAGAGGTAGGAGCCAAAGGCCCCTCTGTCACATACGAAAATACCAATATGGCATATGGTAGGTGGGGGCCCTTTTATAGTATTTGCATTGGGGCCCAGGAGCTTTAGGTTACACTTCTGGCCCTGGTACGGATTTTACATTGTGACCCAAAAGCCTCTGCTGGCCCGAGCCCTCTTTCTGCCATCTTGTTACTTATGATATTGATTAGCTTCTTGTGATTACCATTGTGCAGCTCTCGGCCACTTTCATCATAACATCCAACTTCCCCTGCAACAAACACTGTTTTGTTACTGACCTTGATCCTGTAGCATGAAGAATCATTTTTCCTTTGTTCATTCTATTTTTCTCGCTGCTGAAAAGCATTTTTTTACCATCATACCAATCACCAACACCCAGAGAGAATGTGCCCACAGTGCTAGATATTTAAGGGACATCTGAATAAAATAGATCCGTAATCTCGTCTGGTGCACAAATCCTAAAATAATGGAAATAAATGACCATGTGTCAGATTAGCATTAACTCTAAGGTAATTCAGTCTAAACTCTTGTAATCCATCTTCATTTACTTTAATTGCTGTTTTAACTTCTTTTTATTTTTTATTTTTTTTGTGTGCAGTGTGGAAACAAAATCTGCTTGGAAACAGTCAACAGTTAGCCCAGCTCCTGTTCACAGATCCTATTGTTACTATCAGGGCCCCTTCACTCTTACATTTTGAATTATACTTCTCCTTCCTGCTGGGTTCACTGGTTTGGCTCAAAAATGTTTTCCAAAAAACACTGTGTATAGCACCAGCCTGAGAGTCACACGTCTATTTTTTATAATGTTTTTTTGATTTTAGGGGGTGGGGGGAGGAAGGTGACATGGGAAATGTTACGAGTGGCCGCGCAGCCTGCGGTTCGGGCTGTGGGCGCACTCGTGTCCTCTCTGCCCCCCCCCTGCTCCGGGCACGAGTGGCGCCTCGGTCCGCATGTGGGGTGGCGGGCGCACTCGTTCCTCCAGGAGTAACTACCGTACTTACCAAGCCGCGCTCCTATGTCTTTGCGTCCCAATGCTCGCTGGTGCCCGCGCCGACTCTCTCAGATTTAAAGGGGCAGCGTGCCGGTAATTGGTTAATTGCCGGCCACTGACCCTATATAACTGTGTCACGTACTTCCTCACCGGATCTGTTGTGTCTCGTGCCTTAGAGAAAGCTGTTCAGAAGTGTGTTCCAGTCCCGTTTGTGTTTCCGACCTTTTGCCACGTTTCTCGACCACAAACCTTCGCCGCCTGCCCTGACCTGTCTGCCTGTCCCCGACTACAAGTTTGGTGTTACGATTCGGTACCTCGCTGCACCTCGGCTGCTATCGCAAGCATGTCGCGTCAGATGTAGCGACCTGGTAGGACTCCCGCCGCAGCAAGTGCATCCTGCCTTGCGGCAGGCTCTTGTGAATACCAGGACCTACTTAGACCCCGGTCCCTGGCGTGGCCATTAACACCGCTTGCAGTGGTCCAGAGGATCCACTACTCCTGCCGTAACAGGAAAATACTTTCAAAATGGCATGCTTTTTGTAGCTTTTTCCTTTTTTGTATGCAGTTTTTGTAAAAAAAACAGTATGCATTTTTTAATGCATTTTTTTTTCTGGTGCTATTTTCCCATTGCAGATCCTGTGATCCATCACATAATTTATTACGTGTAAAAAAAACTATAAAGAAAATTGAAAAAAAAAACGTAACACACAAGCCTTTTCTGTTGCAGAAAAGAAAACAATGGGGAGAAAAGCAATACAAACTGCCCCAAAAAATATGGGGGCGTGTGTGTTGTATTTTCTCAATGTGAGTTTTGTAGTGTTTTGCCTCATTGTAAATTTTGTTATGATCAATCACATGATTTGTGATAGGGAAAAATGCAGTAGAAAAATTTACATAAAAAAAAAACACATGTACCAATACACATTTTTTTAAAAAAAAAAAAGCTACATAAATTGCCTGAAAAAAATATATGAAGCCTAAAAAAACAGTATGTAGGTTTTCAAGCATATATATAGAAGGCTACAGTCAATGCCTAAGATCAATTTTTATAGGGAATTTCATCCTTACCTCCTGGTCAGAGTGAAGAGTGGTTAAGAAAGAGCGTCCCTCGCTCTGGAGGACCTTCTTTTTTCACAAAAAGTTTTGAATGGACATTGTGTAATGCTTACTTTCCCCTATGGTGGCACTGTAGGGAAACTGGACCCTCACTGTCAGGTTTCCCCCAGAGATTGCAGAGGGTCCCTGGGGATACCAGCGTGGGAACATTTTGTGATCTTTATTTTTTTTTTAAGGGATCCTTCTAACAAATAAAGATTGTCTGAAGAGGACAACTCTTTTCATAACCAGAGTAGCTCGACTGATTAGTATTTATGACAGTCTGACTCATTAATGCAGGAATACCAGATGTAGGTATTAGGTATTCATGCAATTACGTATTCATACATCCAAAGG
This sequence comes from Phyllomedusa bahiana, assembly GCA_025379985.1. Classification (NCBI taxonomy): domain Eukaryota; kingdom Metazoa; phylum Chordata; class Amphibia; order Anura; family Hylidae; genus Phyllomedusa; species Phyllomedusa bahiana. The sequence continues at coordinate 1,435 of JAODAL010056573.1, read as the reverse complement.
CATTCAGGTGCCCGAGGAGACCTAAAGACCTCCTGACACAGAGAAGGCCATCAGAACGATAAATGACCAGTACAGGGCAGATCATGATAATTGTACAATAAAGCTATCTTGTTATAGGCTTTTTTCACACTCTCATATCCATAGATACTGTACTTTGTATATCCAGCATGTACAAGATTTTTTTTTCAGGTCTGAGGACCAAATGTTTATTTGAAATCCCAATAAAATGTTAGGCCCTATAGCAAATGGCAACCCCGAAAAATTTTGGGGGGACTGGCCAACTGTTAAAATGTGCATGGGGGTCGAATGACTACAGATCAAGCAAATTGACTTTCCACCCTTGATCTTTTTGCTTTCTTGTTTTTCTAATTCATAATCTGCCGCTGGAGGTGTCTGTCCATGGCCTCCTTTTCTCTCCCGACTTGACAATACATGAAAACTCAGCCAAATGAGCATTCACCTGTCAGCTATTGACATGCTTGCCAACTCTTCGGGGGATGTTAAATGGAGGAGGTGGATACCATAAATCGGGTATTTCTGGTGGTTCAGTGTAACGGGGTTTCCCGCATCCGTGGTTGGACCGCGGTCGCCCCGCTTCCCGCCGGGGGTCCCCGTCGGGACGGGGGCCCGCAAACCCCACGCCGGTCGTGGCGCCACCCTCCCATCCACCACCTGGCCCCGCTCCCGCCGGGTCCTTCCCCTGCCCCGGGCCCGGAATGCGCGTGCGCGCCCCCTAGGGGGTGCGCGCGCTTCCAAATTTTAAAGGGGACAGTGCGCCGGAATTTGGGTTTAATTGCCGGGCTGTTCCCTATATAATTTTTCACCCCCGCACTTCCCTGCTGGATCTATGTTGCCCCCTTCCTTTCTAAACGTTCCCTAAAATTGTTCTTTCCCCCCAACCGTTACCCCAAACCCTTTTTTACGTTTTTTCCGAAATCCCAACCTCTGGGCCGCCTGCCCGACCTTCCGCCTGTCCACGACTCCGAACCATTGCCGCCTGCCCTGACCTTTGCCTGCCCACACTACATTCCCGGACACGCTTCTGTACCTCCTGCACCCGGGCCCCACCCGCAAGCAAGTCACTTTCAGGGGGACGACCTGGGAGCCTCACGCCGCAGAAGTCCATCCCCCTTTGCGGCGGGCTCTGGTGAAAACCGGGGGCTACTTAGATTCCGTTCCCTGGCGTGGCTTTAAATATCACACTTGGGTGGTCCCCCGGGATCCACTACCCACCGTTACAGTTTTAATTTCCCCCTGGATCCCCCCAAGGTGCCCCTGCCAAACATCGCGGGGTCTTACACGTTGGTTGCCCCGCAGTCGCAGCAAATCGCACCAAAAGGCACAGCATTGGGCCAGCTCTCCGCCCCGATGGTCATCCTCCATCCCAGCCCTCCCCCACTGCGGGCCCCTCGGTGCTCCGTCACTCACCCTTCCA
>JAODAL010056572.1:0-23210 GCA_025379985.1 Phyllomedusa bahiana | reverse complement strand
CCCGAAAGGGAAATCGTTTCCTATGAAAACTTCCCTAATAAAACCATTAGCCCAAACATGCTAGTAATTGCAGGGTTCCCACTGCAATCCTCACCAATGGCAACATTACCTGGTATTTCACTAGTGCCAGAGGACACATTCCCCTTTTCACACCTCCGTTTACTGGCTCTATTTAGCAGCAGACCCTCTGAAGCAATGTGTGGAGATGTTTCCTGCACATCCCCTGTAGCTGTCTCTAAGGGAAAATGCTCAACCTCTATCAGGGTCACTCCTTTAACTTGCACACCATCCATTTCACATTGTGCACTGAAGTCAACGGCACACATTTTTATAGATGGGACATCATTCATAGCAGACAGGCCATCTTTATGGCTCTCCCACTCATTTACATTAGTCACCTCAGTCACATTTTTAACAGTAGGTGCAGCGGACATCTGGCTGCTAATAGCACCCACCTATAGGTGGCTACAAACCACAGCACCTACCACCTCCATCACCTGTAAGAAAAATGTATCAGCTGCCTCAGAACCAGGCACCTCTTTACTATCTGAGGATTTAAATATGCCCCCCTCCCCCTCACTAGGGTTTAAGCATACACCCACCTCAGTGGTGTCTAGCAGCTCACTCTTTCCATCACAGCAGTCCTTGCGGCCATTGCAGTAAAACCTACTGGAAACACAGCAACCATTGGAGCATGTGACCTCCGCTGCACCACAGGTCCCAGCATGACATATCTCTTCATTCCCTGCAGTGTCACAATCCAGATCACAGATCCACTTCTCTGTAATACACTGATCAGGGCTGCACACAAAATCTGCCTTGGCACACGTTTTCTTTAAACAAGGTCTTTCATCCCTCACATCTGAATAATCATCATCATCATTACCCTGCAGCATTGACACACTACAGCGTCCACTTCCACACTGCAAATGAGACTCTTCACAGAGTGTTTTCTTCCCACGTTCACTAACCGGCCCACTCACACTCATAGTCTCCTCATACATCACCATAGAGCAATCATTTCCAGGGTTTGCGTTCTTCCTTTCAAGCAACACATCAGGACCAAACTGGGGACCCTCAATCACTGGACCCACATTACTTGCACTACTTGTGCTGTGGTCCATCATTACCACTAGGGGCGCACCTGCAACTTGCATGTTATCTTCACGTACACACAGTGCACTGGGGTCATGGGTAGATACATTTACTGACTGGAAACCAGACAATTCACACACAGCTGCCGGGAACTCATATTCATAGGTTTTCACCACAGGACACACATCCTCTGTGATACTCCAAGCACTGTTAACCCCAATATCTAGGGACACACTTGAGCTAGTCTGCTCTATAGCTAGAGCTGGTATTTCTGCAGAAGCTAATTCACACTCTGAAGCTACTGCACACATAGCCCTGACAGCCATGACCTCCAGGGGCAGACCTGAGCTGCTCTCTGCTACAGCACCTCTAGCCGCTCGTTCACACAGGGACGCAGTAACTGGAGCTAACTTTGTGACACAGCACCATTCCCCCTGCTCAGGCTGTGTGACCAGATCATGGATCATGGATCACAGGCAGGTTAGCTATATTACTGGCATTTTCAATACACACCATGGCGTATATGTCATAACAATTAAGTTCACCAGACTCTACAAATCCATTAATCTCAGGACTCTTCTGGCTTGTCAGCATATTTGGGCCTCCGTCTAGCCCAACCAAGTCCTCACATAGATCATTCACAGGCCCACAGCACATAACCAACCCCACTGGAGCAGTCTTACCAGATTTGATGGCTGAGTTCAGTCTGGACCTCTCCTGCTGACTGTCCATGTTAGCCTGGGGTGGGGCTCCATTCACCTGAAGCTCTAGGGGCTGCAGCTGTGACCTCTCTGGCCTCCTCCTGAGAGGGCAGTCAGGAGCACATCTCTCCACTCTGTGGCATCTCCCTTTGCTGGTTGGTGGTAACAGGCTCCTGCTGAGGAAGGTGGTTGCCCACAGCAACAGCAGCACACAGGTCCCTCAACAACTTGGCCTCTTCAGAAGTGGACACATTCCTTGCTGGTCGACATGGCCTCTGGGCCACAGGGCACCCCCTCATGCAGTAGTCCACCTGAAAACAACAGCCACACCATTCAGGCTAGTTACGCTTGGCAGCCTGTTCTACCATTTCTTCTGGACATCCAGCAAGCAAGACAGCTTGGATCGGGGTAAGTCCAGCTTTCCCAGACCGCTGTTTCTGGTTGGAGATAACTTTTATCGCCTCCTGTTCTGCCTCCCACTCTGCTTGGAGCTTCTGATTCTCCTCTCGCTGGTTGGCAGCCATTTTCTCCATTTCTTGCATAGCTTTTAAATGGTCCTCATGCTGCTTAGCAAACTGCTGGGCCCACAGCTTATTCATCTCTTGTTGCTGGGCGTTTGCCTGCACCAACTGGGCCAGCAGCTCCTCCATGGAAAAACAAAAATTTTCAGGCACCAGCAACACAGTCTTTTTAGACAGCACAGTCTCTTCAGACACCAAAGGCTGCTGTGGGTGTGTCTCTCTTCAGATAATGCTTTACTCACACAGAGCCTTGATCACCCTGTACAACTCTTCCTCCTGGGTCGAAGTTCCTAGACAGGGCCACCGTCTTCTCTACATCCTCAGGGGAAGTGACAACGCTTTCCATGCACAGCTCAGCTGTGGGCTCACACCATGCCCTCCTCCCACCCAGGGTCGCATTGCCACACTATATATATATATACAGAATATGTGCCATTATCACCACTGATAGGTGAGGTTAATAAACATGAATTCTCCTGAAACAATGTCACCAGTTCCAGTCAAAATGTTAGACAGCAAGTGATGGGTCAGTTCCTGAAGTTGTTGTGTTGGAAACAGGCAAGGTGGGCACAGTGAGAATCTGATTTCTAGACAACTAGGTCGGGGCATGTCCAGGGGGGTTGTTTATGATTTTACTTACCAAAAGTGGACCAAGGAAGGATAACCGGTGTTTGGGGGCTAGAATAAGGGCACCCAAGATCCTTAGTGCGTGTGGAAAGCAAAGGCTAGCCTGACTGTAAAAATATGTAAAATTTCCACCTTTTGTTTGCTCCCAGACATTCATAGGACTGCAAAGAACCTGCACATAAGACCAAGTTTCTGGTATACTAAACATCACAGAAAAATATAACTTGATCGACGACATGCAATCTTTGAAGGAGATCGACCAAATCACCTTTGGATAAGACAAATTTCTTAAAAATGTGTGATATTAAAATCTTGTACAGTACATGAGCATTGTTTACAGTATAGTGACCAGAGTAAACCATTCTATCCTATTCTAAATGTTATGCATTTTAGGGACAAACATTTCTTGGAGTCAGCCATTCTCAAGGGATGGTTCATATGTAAAATTTGGATTAGAATTAGGAGGGGTCACGTTGATCTATTTCTGACTCAATGAGCATTTCAACTTTGCAAATTCTATCTGAAACATTGTTAGAGGTATTAAAACTAAAGTATTGGTGTAACAATTAGCCCATGATATCGTTACACACTCTCCATTAAAGGGTAGCATACCACAAATCATAGGTGGGAAGATTTGATATAAGATTTTATATATTTGATATATACAATTTCTAAGGTTGCCATTGGCAGATTTATGATGTCTGCTACTTCATGAATATGGTAAAAGATATAGTAATAGATATGATATAACGCTTCAGATCCCCATTTTTAACTTGTTGGCAGTAACGCATCTGAAAAATGTTACGACATGGTACCAGTAAAAGCAGCTGGAGGGCCAATTTTCAACTAAATAACATGGCTTTGTATAAGAATATAAAAACGAATAGAGAGCCAGAGTCTCTCAGAAGCAAAAATGGTCAGAAGCTTATCAACTGTAAAAAAACGCATCTAAAAATTGTGGAACAATATGAAAAAGTTCCATGTGCACAAGGGACAAGGTCAAGGATAAATAATGGGTGCTCGTGATCTACAGGCTCTCCGGTAGCAGTACATTAAAAACAGGCATGATTAGGTAATCCAAAGCAATGCATGGGTTTAGGAAAACTTCCAGAAATGATTGTCTTTGAACACAGTTCGCCATGCAATCCACACATGCAAGTTGAGGCTCTATCATGCAAATTAGAAGAACAGCACTGGATATTATAGAGTTTTAGTGACTACCATTGAACTGTAACAATGATACCATTTATGATAGTACAGTGGATGGCATCCATATTTCCAGGGATTCCCATGCTGGTACTTGCCAATAAAACTTTATCACATATGTAGATCAAATCCTCCTGCATGGCAACCTCTTCTATTGTGCCACATAGTGAATTGCCACATGGTGCATCACAGAGCACCATATATAAGGGGTGTTCGCACTATAGACTTCGATGGTATATCGCAAGCATGATCGGCTCTCCATTTTGAGCTGACACTTATGGGGGGTCATTTCTAATATTGTCCTAACAGACTTTGATGGAATATCCTAACCATATGCCATCAAAGTCTATAATGGAAACACCCCATTCAAAGAGGCATTCTAGGGGGAATACCTCTGTATGGCAGCTGATGGAGCATAATAAAAAAAAAATATGTTCAGCTTTATTAAAAAAAAATTCAACAGATAACACTTTTGTATGCATCTGTATAAAATGAAAAGTATACCGAAAGTGCTTGAGGCCTTATGGAAATAACCAAAACCTGCAATGTAATATACAAATATTTTTACTCATTACCTTATGTAACCTTATGGACTTTACAAGGTAAGAATTGTAACATTTAAATCACAAGGGAAAAAAATCTTATTGCCTGTAAATATCTTTTATCTCACAGAATGTTGTATGTAAATATTTTCCAGACAGTTGTCTCAACCGTAGTTATGATAGAATATTTTCTTCTATAACTTTATCTCTTTGCTATGAATTTTTAGCTGAGGTCGGCAAAGAACATGATGTTGATTCTTAAAGGGGTTGTCTCACTACATCGATTAATTTTAACTCCCGTTTTCTTGGTTTGATTTTTTAAACTCGGAGCGTGTTTACTGACTTTACTGGCTTCTACTTGCCTGCAGTAGTGAGTTGCTGAGGACACCAGGTCTGTAGCTATAGCAGCCAGCACTGGCAGCCTACCAGGAGAGATCCAACAGTTCTGTAGCTATAGCAACCTGAGGAGCTCATGCAGCCCATACGAGAGGGGATATCTAGAAATAGGTAGGACACCAATAATGAACACATATTGCAAAGTGACTTGTTTTTGCAAGGTCTTTAACATAAAAAGCAATCCTTGTAGTGAGACAACCCCTTTAACACAGTTGATCTACAGCAGTATAAAACTATATTGCGTAAAAACGAAGAAAACTCTCCAGAAGACACAACTGCAAAGAGTGTGATTATTCCAATATATGTCTGCTCTGAGGCCCTGTAAGTGTAGACTAAAATGATTGGACTTTGGAGAAAACTTTATGAAGATATACAGTGAAGGAAATAATTATTTGATCCCTTGTTGATTTTGTAAGTTTGCCCACTGACAAAGACATAAACAGTCTATAATTTTAAGTGTAAGTTAATGTTAACATTGAGATATAGAATATCAAAAATAAAATTCAGAAAGTCACATTATATAAATTTATTTGCATTTTGCTGAGAGAAATAAGTATTTAATCCCCAACCAACCATTAAGAGTTCTGGCTCCTACAGACCAGTTAGACACTCCTAATCAACTCGTTAACTGCATGAAAGACAGCTGTCATAGATAGCTACCTTTATAGATAGACTCCTGTCCACAGACTCAATCAGTCAGACTCTAACCTAGGTAGGTAGCTGGGACCATAGTCACCAAGAAAACCATTAGTAACACATTACGCCGTAATGGTTTAAAATCCTGCAGTGCCCGCAAGGTCCCCCATAATCTGTGAACAGGAAAGATAAGTGTAAGAGTTCGGTGGATTCGCTGGACCACCGCAAGCGATGATAGTTAAGCCATGCTAGGGAGAGGAGTCTAAGTAGCCCCCGGTATTTACCAGAGCCTGCCGCAAAGCGGGATGGACTTGCTGCGGCGTGAGGCTACCAGGTCGCTACCCCTGACGTGACTTGCTTGCGATGGCGGCCGGGGTAATGCGTGGTCCAGAATCATAATCCGGAAACGTAGTCGGGGACAGGCAGAAGGTCAAGGCAGGCGGCAGAGGTTTGTGGACAGAGACGGGCAGAAGGTCAGGGCAGGCGGCAAACAGGCAAAGTCAGGAAACGTAGCGGAAAGAACTGGTACACGGGTAATCATTACAGACTTCAACACTCTCTAAAGACACTGAACGCACACCAACAATCTGGCAGAGAGTGCTGGGGGCCTATTCCTTATATAGGACCAGTGGCCAGCAATTGACTAAATTACCGGCGCACTGGCCCTTTAAATCCAGACCAGCCATCGTGCGTGCGCCCTAAGCAGCGGGTACGCGCATGGCAGCCGGGACAGGCAGAAGCAGGAAGCACAGGAGCACGGACGGGTAAGTGGACAGGCGCAGGGACTTTAGCAGCGAGGGGCTGGACGCGGGCAGCAGCGGCACCCGCGCCTGACCCCCTGCGGGCAGGGGGGCGGCCGCGGGGGGCGACGGCACCCGTACCAGCCCCCATGACAGTACCCCCCCTTTAGGTCTCTCCCTCTTTTTACGGAACTTAGAGAGGAAGTCAGGTGACTGATTGGCCTCAGGTTCCCACGAACGTTCCTCAGGACCGAACCCCTTCCAATCAATCAGAAAGAACCGCTTCCCCCTCATTGTCTTCTCCGCCAACACCTCCTTGACCTCAAAGATGTTATCAGAGTTGGCCACAGGAGAAGGCAAGACAGATCCACGGGAGAAGCGATTCAGCACCACCGGTTTGTGGAGAGAGACATGGAAGGCGTTCGGGATACGCAGAGTGGGGGGTAAGCGGAGCTTGTAGGACACCGGGTTTAGTTGCCGAAGTACCACAAAAGGGACCAAATACTCAACTCAACTTATAAATGGGAACCTTGAAGCGAAAATACTTGGCAGATAACCAAACCCTATCACCCGGCTTAAATATGGGCGGAGGTCTACGGTACCTGTCAGCCTGAACCTTGGTGCGAGCGGAGGCCCGTAGAAGGGCCTGTCGTGTGACTTGCCAAAGTGCTTTGATGTCCCGCACTTGGGCATCCACGGCAGGGACGTGACACGAGGTAGCCAGAGGGAGAGGCGGGCGGGGATGTAGCCCAAACACAACAAAAAAGGGAGAGGCACCAGCAGACTCAGAGTCTAAGGAATTATACGAAAATTCTGCCCAGGGGAGGAGGTCAGACCAGTTATCCTGACGGGTGGATACAAAATGTCGTAGGTAGGTACCTAAAACTTGGTTTACCCTCTCTACCTGCCCATTGGTCTGAGGGTGGTATGCAGACGAGAAGTCAAGCTGGACCTGCAACTGAGCACACAGAGCCCGCCAGAATTTCGACACAAACTGGACCCCTCTATCTGAGACGATATGCAATGGGAGCCCGTGTAGCCGAAAAAAGTGGTGGAAGAAGTGCTGGGCCAGATGACCGTGTTTCCAGAGGAGGCCGGGAGGTCAGTAACAAAATCCATGGCAATATGGGACCAAGGTCTTTCTGGCACCGGAAGAGGCTGAAGCAGACCCATGGGTCTGAGACGAGGGACTTTGTTACGGGCACAGGAGGTAAAGGCCAGGACGAAGTCTCTAACATCTTGAGTGAGAGTGGGCCAACAATAGTAGCGAGAGATCAATTGTAAAGACTTGTGGATCACAGGATGGCCCGCTGTACGAGAGGAATGCCACCACTTAAGGATTCGAGGCCGCATGGCAGGTCGGACGTAGATCTTCCCAGGGAGCAGCCGTGAGGAGCCGTTCAGGAGGAATTATGTGCTGCAGAGGCGGCTCTAGGCCCACAGTGTCCGAGGATCTAGAGAGGACGTCCGCCCTGACGTTCTTTTCAGCTGGCCGAAAGTGGAGGAGGAAATTAAAGCGGACGAGGAAGAGCGACCACCGGGCTTGTCGAGGATTCAATAGCTGAGCAGACTGGAGATAAAGGAGATTTTTGTGATCAGTGAAGATCTCAATGGGATGGCGAGCCCCCTCAGCAAGTGTCGCCATTCGTCTAGAGCTAACTTTATGGCCAGTAGTTCACGATCACCGATCGTGTAATTTCGTTCGGCAGGAGTGAAGGTCTTGGAAAAGAAGCCGCAAGTACGCAATCTCCCAGAGGAGGACTTTTGATGGAGGACAGCGCCAGCACATACTGAGGAGGCGTCCACTTCTAGGACAAATGGATGCTGCAGGTCCGGGCTAGACAGAACAGGAGCTGAAGCGAATGCTGTTTTAAGACGATTAAAAGCATTTTGGGCTTCGGGAGGCCAGGATTTGGGGTTAGCATTCTTCTTAGGGCCACCAGTGGGGCCACCAGCGTGGAGAATTGCGGGATGAACTGCCTGTAATAGTTTGTGAACAACAAAAAGCGCTGGATGGACCGGAGACCTACCGGTCAGGGCCACTGCAAGACCGCTGAAAGCTTAGAGGGATCCATCTGAAGACCTTGATCCGAAACGATGTACCCTAGGAAGGGCAACGAGGTGCGTTCAAACAGGCATTTCTCCAGTTTGGCATATAGCTGGTGGGTACGGAGACGTCTGAGCACCTGGCGGACGTGGTGGCGGTGAGTCTCTAGATCTGGAGAGAAGATTAAAATGTCGTCCAGATAGACAATGACACAGACGTAGAGAAGGTCGCGGAAGATCTCGTTGACGAAGTTCTGGAACTTGCAGAGGCCAAACAGCATGACGAGATATTCGAAGTGGCCATCTCGGGTATTAAAGGCCGTCTTCCATTCGTCGCCTTCCCGGATACGAATCAAGTTGTATGCTCCGCGTAAATCCAACTTGGAAAAATTTTTTGCGCCACGCAGGCGATCAAACAGTTCCGAGATCAGAGGCAGGGGGTATCGATTTTTTATGGTGATTTTATTGAGTCCCCGATAATCTTTCTTTTGAGTCCATCTTTCTTTTCGACAAAGAAGAATCCGGCCCCCGCAGGCGAAGAGGACTTGCGTATAAAGCCTTTACGGAGATTCTCCTGGATATACTCCGACTTCACCTTGGTGTCTGGGACAGAAAGAGGGTAGAATCTGCTTCGGGGAGGAGAAGTACCGGGTTGCAGGTCAATAGGACAGTCGGCTAGATCCTGGTAAGGAGTACACAGACCTGGCAGAGGCTTCGTCGGCTTTACAGAGGCGGACCGTAGAGCAGGACGGAGTACAGAAAGGCATCGCGAGTGGCACGCGGGGCCCCAACGGATAATCTCGCCTGTGTTCCAGTCTAGGGTCGGAGCATGCTCTTGCAACCAAGGAAGGCCCAGGAGGATTTCAGAAGAGGAGCAAGGCAGAACGAGAAGTTTCAGAGTCTCCTTGTGTAGAGCGCCTATCTGCAAGGTGAGGGGCGCAGTGCAGAACCAAATAGCATCCTCGAGGCATTCGGCACTGACGCAGGAGACGAACATGGGTTTCTGCAGATGGGTCACCGGGAGTCGAAACTTGGACACCAGCGCATGGCTGATAAAATTTCCAGCGGACCCCGAATCAAGGAAGGCGGTGGCTTGAAAGGTGCTGTCCGGCGAAATTCCACAGAGCACGGAAATGGTCAGACGGGGAGAGGGTGCACTGACACCTAGGGATACCTCTCCTGCAAGCCCTAGGTGCGAGAGTTTCCCGGGTGCATCGGACAGTCCCCAATGAAGTTACCAGAACCACCACAGTAGAAACATAGCTGCCTCTGATGACACTATCAGCGTTCCTCCTGGGTCAAGTGAGCCCTTTCGACCTGCATGGGTTCGTCCTCAGGAACCATTGGCAGAGGAAGTGGAGGTCGTTGAAAAATGGGAGCCAGACGAGGTAGCCAGCGTGGTCGGGTGACCTCCCGTTGGAGTCGGAGCACTTGTTGTCTCTCGGCAAAGCGTATGTCAATTCGGGTGGCCAACCGATTCAGTTCGTCCAGAGTGGATGGCAGGTCCCGACCAGCGAGCTCGTCTTTAATGCGCCCAGAGAGGCCTTGCCAGAAGGTTGCCACCAACGCCTCATTGTTCCAGTCCAGTTCTGAGGCTAGGGTGCAGAACTGCACAGAGTACTGACCCACGGTAGAGTCTGCCTGACGGAGACGGAGCAGAGCTGCGGCAGCGGAGGAGGTGCGGCCAGGTTCCTCGAAGACGGTGCAGAACCCCTGGAGAAAGGCTTGTAGATTCGCCGTCAACGGATCTCCTCGGTCCCATAGCGGAGTGGCCCAGGCCAAGGCTTCTCCCGATAAGAGGCTAATTATAAAGGCCACCTTAGCCCGCTCGGTAGGGAATTGATGCCCCAACATCTCGAGGTGGATGGAGCATTGACTGATGAAGCCACGGCATTTCTTTGGGTCTCCATCATAACGTGAAGGGAGCGGCAGATGCAGATAAGGTCCCGGTGCAGGAGCAGGTAGAGCCATGGCTGCAGGAGCAACTGGTGCTGGCGTGGCGGCAGCAGCCGCAGGCAGAGGTAGACGGGCCGCAAGGTTCTGCATCATGGCCGCGAGCTGGTCAATACGCTGGCTCTGCTGGGCGACGGCCGTCGTGACGTCCCGGAGCTCAGGCAAAGGTACCCTGGCGGAATCCATGGCCAGATTGTACTGTAAGGGTTCGGTGGATTCGCTGGACCACCACAAGCGATAATAGTTGAGCCACGCCAGGGAGCGGAGTCTAAGTAGCCCCCGGTATTCACCAGAGCCCGTCGCAAAGCGGGATGGACTTGCTGCAGCGTGAGGCTACCAGGTCGCTACCCCTGACGTGACTTGTTTGCGATGGCGGCCGGAGTACTGCGTTGTACAGAATCATAATCTGGAGACTTAGTCGGGGACAGGCAGAAGATCAGTGCAGGTGGCAGAGGTTCGTGGTCAGAGACAGGCAGACGCTCAGGGCAGGTGGCAAACAGGCAAGGTCAGGAAACGTAGCGGAACGGACTGGTACACGGGTAATCAATACGGACTCCAAAACTCTCTAAAGACACTGAACGCACACAAACAATCTGGCAGAGAGTGCTGGGGGCGTATTCCTTATATAGGATCAGCGGCCGACAATTGACTAAATTACCGTCGCACTGGCCCTTTAAATCCAGACCAGACGTCGCGCGCGCGCCCTAAGCAGCGGGTACGCGCGCGGCGCCCGGGACAGGCAGAAGCAGGAAGCACAGGAGCGCGGACAGGTAAGTGGACAGGCGCGGGGACTGTAGCAGCAAGGGGCTGGAGGCGGAGGCGACGGCTCCCGCGCCAGCCCCCATGACAATAAGTTTTCAACACAAAAATCCTATATAACCCCTTAAGCCGAACACCTTAAAAGGCATTAATGACTAGCACATTTTTTTAGTTTTTGCCTCCTCGCGTTTCAACAGTTGTAACTTTTTTGTTTTTTCAATGACGCAGTTGTATGAGACCTTGTTTTATTCGGGACAAGTACTTTATGGGGGAATAGTTTAAGTTCACTTATATATAATTGCAGAATTTTTTCAAGTTTTTAATTTTTTTTCAAATTTTTTAGTTTTAAAAAAATTTTTTTTACACCATTCACATTTCACACAAAGTATAACATGAATCTAAAAAGCCAAAGTTTAGTAATAAACAAAAATATAAATAATAAGGTAACACAATGTCATAAATCCAAAATTGTTCAAAGTATACAAAGGTTCAAAACATGATGACAATTACCTACTGTAGAAAGTTCCCTTGACGAAGCATGTAAGCGAAACGTGCATCTGGGTTTTAACCATCTGTATACTGTGAACAATTTATGACATTGTGTTACCTTATTATTTAAAAAAAAATTTATTGTGATTTTGTTTGATTCATTTTTGGTCTTGCATCTAAGAGCTTTGTAGGTTACAGTATGTGTTAATGTGTTAGGTAAGGGTGTATGGAGTGGTCTCACTCCCTGTGCCAGCTCCATACATGGCAGGTAATGAATTTTAATTATAGCCAAGACCTGATGGTAGAACCCAAGATCAGAGAGAACTTTGATCCCAGCATTTCTAACTTATAGATGCAACTTATAGATGCTGCGGCCAATGTGGACAGGGAATCTAAGGGGTTAGAGGAGTTTTCTCACTACAAAGATTAGCTTTTACACTTTTCTGGAATATTTAGGTATTGCACAACGGTGTAAAAATATGGCAAAATGTAACATTGCAGTCATAGAGATCCTTTATTAGATCTCTAGTTGCTATAGCAACTTCTATGCACCTTGCAATCTCCTAATAGCATATTTAGCTCCAAGCAACAAGATTAGTAGGGACAGGTAACTGAAGACTTTTTCAAAATGCATTGGTCTTTTGATTTTACCTTGGTCAGGAGATAATAGAGATTTTATCTGCTCTGAGTACACACAAGGGTCTCTTTCTTACCATCCATATCTCCCTTCCTGATTAGACAGTCAGCAGGGAGTGACATCACCATGGTTGGACAAAGCAGAGTCTTTTTCTCTAACAAGATTGTATTAATTACCTAATAAGCTATTGTTTTCACCCCTTCAGGCATAGTAGCTTTGTTTACTCCTTTGTTTTTCTCCTGCACTTATGTCACTGTAACAAGATTATATTGGAGCTAAATATGCTATTAGGAGTTTGCAAGGTGCATAGAAGTTGCTATAGCAACTAGAGATCTAATAAAGGATCTCTATGACTGCAATGTTACATTTTGCCATATTTTTACACCGTTGTGCAATACCTAAATATTCCAGAAAAGTGTACAAGCATTCGCAGCCACCAGTGGTTAAATACCCTGGAGAGACTGAAGTACAAGTAAAAAAAAAGTTTTAGAAATAAGCAAAAAATTATTGGTCGCAGAAAATGGTGGTACAGTGCAAATTTAAAAATATTTTTATTTTTAAAATACTGGAACATAACAAACTTTATAAATGTAATATCATTGGAATCCTACCGACCTGCACAATACAGATAAATTGCCATTTATACCAAACAGTGAACTCCATGACAGCAGAACTCCAACAAAATGGTACATTTTCCACTTTTCACCCCACAAAGAATTTTTCTTGGTTACCCAGTTCATCATGTGGCACTGTCAATGGTACCATTAAAAAGTAGCCCTTACAGATCAAGCCCTTACAGAACTATGCTGATGGAAAAATAAATATAGTTATGGCTTTTATAGGACGGAGAGGAGAGAACAATTGTGAAGTAAACAAAAATTAATGCAGCGTTAATGGATTAATAGCATAAAGTCCCAATACAGTACTTTTGAAAATTGTGTCCCTTTTCTGTTACGGTCATCTTCATACAGGGGGTCATGAAGGGACTGGTCTAGATGCTATGGTTTGGGCTTTTTGTTGTTTTCCTTGCTTTGTATTTTATTTTGTTTTATTTTTATACTGTCTTGCATATTTCTAGGTTTTTTGTATTCATTGCGTCCTTACAAGGTCAAAAACCTTCAGGTGGCATATTATAATAACAGCATTCTTCTTTTATATTGCTTCTTTTTTCTGTAGCTGGAGATAATATTCAGGCCCAGTAATAGGTAGAATATAGCCTCCTAACATTCTGCAGAGCTGATCTGAGTTCAAATAGGTTGTCTCACTACAGACATTGATGGCATATCACTAGGATTTGCCATCAATGTCTCATAGGTCCGGGTCCCAGAGGTGGGACCCACACCTATCTCCTAAACTAGCCCCAAAACCCCCCATTCTGAACTGAGAAGTGTTCGGGACTCTCTCTTAGACATGAATGGGAGTTCCACGTTAGGCCGAGCGGTGATGCTCAGCTGTAATCAGAACTTACACTCATGTCTATGAGACAGTCCCAACCATCTTTCCTTTCAGAACAGAGACGTTTTGTGGCTCATTTAGGAGACCTATCCTAGCAATATGCCACCAATGTCTGTAGTGAGACAACCCCTTTATGACTTAGGAGCATCTAGAACTACTTGGCCTCCAGTGATCATTTGAATGCCATGGTCAAAGTGGGAAGCATTATAGCTCTTTCCTAAACTGTATACATAGTGCTCATTAAGAAGCAACTAAGGCAGGGACTGAAAAAAATTCTGTTTTCTCTCTGAAAGATCCAGCTGTTTTCCTCATGCAGCTGCAAATTCTAAAACGTTACATATTGGCATTCATAGGACTGGTTGACCAAGCTTTGTATGGAAAGACTTTGGGACACATGTATGAAACTGTTTAGGTTTAGTAACTTATGGGCAAAAAAGTGATTTTTAGACCTAAACAGGTTCATACATGTGGCCCTTTGTGCACAAGGACCAGCCCTGTTCTTATATACTGTTGACATAGGTAGACCAACGTACAGATATAACAAAACACAATATTATCCCCATGGCATAGAATTTTTTCTTAACTTTTTCATTTCTTTTCTTTGGTTTCTGCTGTGTCCGGAGAGTTACTTTTTCAAGTAAAATTTGCCATATCTGTCTACCAACCCATCATAAGCCTAGAGGTCATCTTCTTGGTTTACCTTTGGCAAATGAATCTATAAGTATATCTATAATATGATGTTATGTTTACCGATCTCAATGGTATTCATTCCTGCATAAAGGTTCTACAGAAAAGCGGAAGAGCACATCAGAAAGGCTATAAATAAATAAGCAGGATGTTCACTGACAATACAGTAAATAGAACTAAAGACATTTGCTGAAAAGAGTATGTGTACATACCTGGCACTTCCTGTGCTATGACGTCAGCACAGTGAAAACTTGGCCACTTCCTGTTGTACTTTTGAGCTACATGTGAGTAAACAAATAACTTTGTTTTCTTTTAAAACATTATGAATGTTGCCTGTGAAAACAATGTTATCAGCCAGCACTTCAGTCCATGCAATGTGCTTTCCTCATATCTGCAGATAATATACCCTGAAATATGGAATTTTGATATACAAGTATGTATACTAGCTGAATGCCATGCTTACCAGCCGTTATAGTGAAACATCTCCCTCAATCACATTCTGACATCTTCTCATTAAGCAACTTATTTGATAAACCTATAAATGCCAAAGAGAGTAATTAACTAAATATTCTTCAATAAAAAAATAGAAAAAAAAAACAACCTAAAACTGTGTTTGACCTTTGAAAAGTAATTTAGAAGTAATTGTGGAGGGTAAAAAAATAGTCATAGAAAGCTTCAGACCCACCCAGCCTGGTTAGGCTGTGGGTGGTTCTATAGCAGCGATTAGCATATTTAGCTCCTCTATAACTAGCTGACCATTACAGTGACATAAGTACAGGAGGCTTAATCTGTGAGCAGTGAAAATAATTGCTTATTATAGGTAAACAATCTAAGCTTGTTAGAGATAAAGACTTGTCTTTATCATTCGACCATCGAGACGTCACTCACTACTCTCTGTCTATTCAGAAAGGGAGATATGGACAGTAACCTAGAGAATTTGTGTGCACTCAGAGCAGATAAAATCTTTCTTATCTCCTGACCAGGGCAATATTAAAATAACAATGTATATAGTAAAGGTTTTTATTTACCTCTCTCTACATGTTGAAAGCTAATCATTATAGTAACAAAACCCCCCTTTATAATGTCTTTTTTTACTGTGTTCACAGAGGAAAATGAAATGGCAAGACATATAGTAAACTTTCCATTAAATGCTTTCTCTCTATTCCAGGAGGAAGTGCAATGTCTCCCTACAAAGATTTTAATTTCACCTAAATCAACCACGTAAACAAATATAAACTTGGTAGTATGTAAATGAAACTTAGTGATATATTCCCTTTCTTCACTCCTTTTCTCTTCCCCCTTTGCTTCTAAACTTATAATTCACACTGAAAAACTTCTAACATTCATCTTGAGAAGAATCAAGTTACAGCTGCCCATATCAGTCTTTAAAGTGGAAGGGGGAAATACTCAGAGAGAGATGGAGGCAGAAATACACACACAGACATGGCTCAAAGTCCTAGCAAGTGTTATATGACGATTGAGCATGAACACTGTAAGGTTATGTGCATGGGAAGGGAAAAGAAATCCTAAGGCCTGGTTCACATCTGCATCATACGTTCACTTCAGAACCCTTCGTTGACCAGGCGGCGCTGGGTCCATTAAATGACGAACATCAATGGTGCCCAACGGACACCATTGACTAGCCTAAGATTACTTGGCAATGGAACAGCAGTTCGGGTGCAGGCGCACTCGGTCCCCGGGGTCCCCCTTTGCGCCCGTAGCGAGCGGCGCCGCGATTTGCGGCCACACCCGCTCGTTCGGGCGTAGCCACTTACCCGGCCATGCTCCTGCTTCCCCGCGCCTGTCTGCCAGCCGTTGTGCGCAGCCCCGCTCCTTAGGGCACGCGCACGCCGACTCTTCTGGATTTAAGGGGCCAGCGCGCCGATAATTGGCTGATGCCGGCCGCCGCTGACCCTATATATTGCTCCACCTCCCAGAAGCACTTTG
This sequence comes from Phyllomedusa bahiana, assembly GCA_025379985.1. Taxonomy (NCBI): domain Eukaryota; kingdom Metazoa; phylum Chordata; class Amphibia; order Anura; family Hylidae; genus Phyllomedusa; species Phyllomedusa bahiana. The sequence continues at coordinate 6,773 of JAODAL010056572.1, read as the reverse complement.
CCGAATCCATAGTGCCCATACCTATGCGAGGAAGCTTTTTCTGTGTTTCGGTTGCCGTTTCCGTGTACCAGTCCCTCCGACTTACGTTCTCCGACCACGAACCTTCGCTGCCTGCCCTGACCTTCTTTGCCGTCCCCGACTATGAGTTTGCCTGCCAATTCTGCTCTACGCTGCATCTCGGCAACCAACGCAAGCAAGTCCCCTCAGGGGTAGCGACCTGGTGGAATCCCGCCGCAGCAAGTCCATCCCACCTTGCCGCGGGCTCTGGTGAAAACCGGGACCCACTTAGACTCCGGTCCCTGTTGTGGCCCGTACCACCGCTTGCGGTGGCCCAGTGGATCCACTACCTCGGTCCGTTACATAAACACTGGGTAAATCGGACATGGAAAAAGGAACTTTAGTTGACAGTAAACTGTACTGCAGCATGCAGTGTCAGCCAGCTGTTGCCAAGGCTAATAAGATCATACCACTTTACAAACTATCACTAGATATCCCATAGTAGAAGAGTGAAGAAATACCTTTTTAGAGGCTAACTGAGTATATTTGATGGTGAGCTTTCGAGAGTATTAGCTCCCTTCTTCTCTTCTACCACTTTCTATGGCTAACACGGTACAACATTATACTACTAGATAGCCCATAGGAATTCTTGTGGACAGTTTTGGGTGCCATAAACCATAGTAATGTTTAAGTGGGTTTAAAGGCAGGCATCTGAAGAAAAAATGTAGTGGACTATAATACACTACAATGAAAAAAATTAAGGTAATTTAATTTAGAAATGGACACCTTGGGGTGACTTAATAACTACAGTGGGGAAAAAAAATGATTTAGTCTGCCACCAAATTGTGCAAGTTCTCCCACTTAAAAAGATGAGAGAGGCCTGTAATTGACATCATAGGTCGACCTCAACTATGAGAGACAAAATGAGAAACCAAATCCTGAAAATCACATTGTCTGATTTGGGAAGAATTTATTTCCAAATTATGGTGGAAAATAAGTATTTGGTCACCTACAAACAAGCAAGATTTGTGGCTCTCACAGACCTGTAACTTCTTCATTAAAGGGGTTGTCTCGCTACAAAGAATAGCTTTCAAATTGTAGGGAACACAAAATAAAGACATTTTCCAAATATATTGCATTGTTCCTCTGTTTTCCCTAAAGAGATACAAGTGAATTTATTACCTCCTTGGCTATTTCAGTTCCCTCAGTAACTGACCTGTAAACAAATCTCCTGGGGCTGTTTGTTCAATGAGATAACAGAGAGTGAGTCATCACACAGGTTGGCAGTGTCAGTCAGTGTCCTGTGCTGCCAGACAGTAAAAAGCTTGATTTATCTCAAGTAAACAGCTCTGTAATTAGGGCTTTTGTTTTGGGGATCAGATAAGAAGTCCTTTGAGTAGTTTGAGAAGCTAATCTAATCTAATTAGCATCTGAAAGCACAACATAGCTGTACAAGCATGGAGCTTATGCAAATTAGTATGAACCAGGAAGTGACAGAGAATTTCTTTCATGCATTCTTTGAAACCCTGTGGGGAGACAACTCCTTTAAAAGGCTCCTCTGCCCTCCGCTCATGACCTGTAGTAATGGCACCTGTTTGAATTTGTGATCAGTATAAAAGACTCCTGTCCACAACCACAAACAGTCACATTCCAAACTCCACTATGGTGAAGTGGACACCAGAAACAAAATTGTAGCCCTGCACCAGGCTGGGAAGACTGAATCTGCAATAGGCAAGCAGCTTGGTGTGAAGAAATCAACTGTGTGAGCAATAATTAGAAAATGGAAGACATACAAGACCACTGCTAATCTCCCTCCATCTGGGGTTCCACGCAAGATCTCACCCCATCGGGTCAAAATGATCACAAGAATGGTGAGCAAAAATCCCAGAACCACACGGGGGACCTAGGGAATGACCTGCAGAGAGCTGGGGCCAACATAACAAAGACTACCATCAGTAACACATTACACCGCCAGGGACTCAGATCCTGCAGTGCCAGACATGTCCGGGCCCATGTGAAGTTTGCCAGAGAGCAGTTGGATGATCCAGAAGAGTATTGGGAGAATGTCATATGGTCAGATGAAACCAAAGTAGAACTGTTTGGTAGAAACACAACTCGTCATGTTTGGAGGAGAGGGAATGCTGTGTTGCATCCAAAGAACACCATACTTACTGTGAAGCATGGGGGTGGCAGCATCATGCTTTGGGGCTGTTTCTCTGCAAAGGACGACTGATCCATGTATATGAAAGAATGATTGGGGCCATGTATTGTGAGATTTTGAGTGCAAATCTCCTTCCATAAGCAAGGGCATTGAAGATAAAATGTGGCTGGGTCTTTCAGCATAACAATGATCCCAAGCACACCGCTAGGGCAACAAAGGAGTGGTCTCATAAGAAGCATTACAAGGTCCTGGAGTGGCCTAGCCAGTATCCAGGTCTCAACCCCCTTGAAAGTCTGTGTTGTCTAGCGACAGCCTTAAGACATCCCTGCTCTAGAGGAGATCTGCATAGAGGAATGTGTCAACATACCAACAACAGTGTATGCCAACCTTGTGAAGACTTACAGAAAATGTTTGACCTCTATCATTGCCAACAAAGCATACATAACAAAGTATTGAGATGAACTTTTGTAATTGACCAAATACTTATTTTCCACCATAATTTGCAAAAGAAAAATTTCCAAATCAGACAATGTGATTTTCTGGATTTTTTTTCTCATTTTGTCCCTCATAGTTGAGGTCTACCTATGATGTCAATTACAGGCCTCTCATCCTTATAAGTGGGAGAACTTGCACAATTGGTGGCTGACTAAATACTTTTTTTCCCCACTGTAATTATAAATATATCAGAGGTCAATATAGAGCACCTTCCCATGATCAATTCATACCTGGAACTGGTTATATAAGGGGACATCCTTTACATTTAGAGAGAAAAGAAGGACTTCCCAAGGGAAGGGGAATCTTTACTGTAAAAACAGTAAGATTATAGAAGAATTTTCCAGAGGAACTTGTCATGGTGAACTCCAAAGTTATGTTTTTTTTTTAAATAATACTATTATTGATATAGTAGACTGGAAATTGGTTATGGATCCAAGGATTCTAATTATCATGTTTAAATTTGGCAAGCACTTTTTGTTTCCCTAAAATAAAGAATATTGACTTTTTTCCTCATGTTGTATTCTGCCTTTCTTTGGAGAAACATTAAAGGAAAACCAGCTGCACTGTATAGACTTAAAGGGGTTGTCTCGCTACAAAGAATAGCTTTCAAATTGTAGGGAACACAAAATAAAGACATTTTCCAAATATATTGCTTTGTTCATCTGTTTTCCTTAAGGAGATACAAGTGAATTTATGACCTCCCTGGCTATTTCAGTTCCCTCAGTAACCGACCTGTGTACATCTCTTCCCCCCTGTTGTTTGTTCTATGTGATAGCAGTAAAAAGCTTGATTTATCTAAAGTAAACAGCTCTAATTAGGGCTTTTGTTTGAGGGATCAGATAAAAAGTCCTGTTAGTAGTTTCAGAAGCTTCTGAGCTAATCTGATCTAATTAGCAACTGAATACACCATGGAGCTTATTCAAATTTTAGTCAGTCTGAACCAGGAAGTGACAGAGTATTTCATTCATGCAGCCTATGAAAATCTGTAGGGAGACAACTCCTTTAAGTCTTTTTTTGAGCTTTGCAAATTATATTTGTATGTCACTATGATACAATAATGGTAAGATGGGCCCTGCTGCTGCATCCTATTTAAAGGGACTTTGACACCAGGAAAATCTGGGTCTTTATAGTATGCAGTAGAGGAAGGATGAGAAACCTTTTTTTCTGAGAAGAGCCATTTGGAGATGTACAGTATCTCACAAAAGTGAGTCCACCCATTACGTTCTTGTAAATATTGTATTGCATCTTTTAATTGGACAACACTGAAGATATGACACTTTGATACAATATAAAGTATTCAGCGTACAGCTTGAGTAACAGTGTAAATTTGGTGTGCCCTCAAAATAACTCAACACACAGCCATCAATGTCTAAACCCCTAGCAACAAAAGTGAGTACACCCCTAAAAATTATGGTAGGTTGTAATGTTATGCAAAAAGACAAAGCTATTTATTAGCACAGCTAGAAATGTCCAACATTGTTTGGAATAGCATGACCAAGACTTACAAGTAATATTCTGACCCTCTCATTCTCCAGACTTTAACCCAATTGAGCATCTGTGGGACCACCTCAATCATTGTGTTCACTATATGGATTCTCCTCCATGCACCCTCCAGCAGCTGTGAGATGCACTCCGCATGGCTCCAGATATCTGTGACAACCTACCAAGATCTTACTGTGTCACTCCTAGCTCATTTAGCTGCTGTCCGTGCTACATAAGCAGTTACTCTGGATGTTAGCTGCTTTTTCACTCTTTTAGATACATATATCCATATAAAATATGCATATATATTAAGTAAATTTATGTACTTTTCACTCTTGTAGAGTGTCAGTGGTATTAAGTGACTGACATCTATTGTAACAGTTAGCATAGCTGCTGGTAGCAGTTGTTCCAGGCTGGGTTTTACCAGGGTAGGCAAAGAGCTGGGAAGGATGCATTTCCAGGCTTGTTGGCTATGTAAGCCTGGTAAGTCATGTGAACTGGCTGGCTGCCAAGAGTTTGGAGTTTGGAGCTATGATTCCCCAGGCTTGCGAGAGACTGATACTGGACTTTGTGATTAACCATTTATTGAGTTGCTAGACATCTAGGATTTCTGTAAACTGGCATCTACAACTATATGGTCACTATATGGAGGTAATATACAGTCTGCAGAGCCTGTGTACACTGGTATCTACCAGTATATGGTGAATATATGGGGATAATATACAGTCTGTAGAGTCTGCATACACCGGTATCTACCACTATATGGTTATTGTATGGTGGCAATATACAGTCTGCAGAGCCTGTGTAGAACTGGTATCTACCACTATACAATAATTGTATTGTGGTAACATTGGTCTTTGTATACTGATCTTTATTCAGTAATAGTATAGGGGTATTATTCAGTCATTATATGGTGGTAATTTGTGGCCATGTTCTGGCGGTATAATCGGGTCTTAATTCAGTAGTGTTAGGCTATGTTCACACGGCTGGTTTTGGGACAGATTTCAGTCCATATTGCGTGCCGTACTGCTCTCCAATACGGCTGAAATCCATCCCTGTCATTATTGTAATCCACAGTTCTCATAGTTTCATAGTTTCATAGTTTGTGAGGCCGAAAAAAGACAAGACGTCCATCCAGTTCAGCCTGTTGTGCTAAGGTGTTGATCCAGAGGAAGGAAAAAAAAACAATGAGGTAGAAGCCAATTGTCCTCATTTTAGGGAAAAATTCCTTCCCGACTCTAATCAATCTGGCAATCGGAAAAATCCCTGGATCAATGGCCCATCTCCAGAATCCTTGACACTATAACTTGTTACACTATTACGCTCCAGAAATGCATCCAAACCCTTTTTGAACTCTGTTATTGAATTCACCATGACAAGTTCCTCTGGCAGAGAATTCCAAAGTCTCACTGCTCTAACAGTAAAGAGTCCCTTTCTATGTTTATGTAGAAACTTTCGTTCCTCAAGACATAGAGGATGCCCCCTTGTTCTAGATACAGCCCATGGGTATAAATAAATCTTGGGAGAAATCTCTATATTGACCTTTGTTAGATTTAAACATATTTATTATGTCCCCCCAAAGCCGTCTTTTCTCTAAACTAAATAACCCTAATCTTGCTAATATTTCTGGGTATTGCAGTCCACCCAGTCCTTTTATTATTTTTGTTGCCCGCCTTTGTACCTGTTCAAGCTCTACAATGTCTTTCCTGTGCACTGGTATCCAAAACTGTACACAGTATTCCATGTGTGATCTAACCAGTGACTTGTATAATGGGAGAACAATGTTCTCATCATGTGCATCTATGCCCCTTTTAATGCACCTCATGATCCTAATTACCTTGGCAGCTGCTGTCTGACACTGGCTGCTACAATTAAGTGTACTGTCCACCAGGATTCCCAAGTCCTTCTCCATGTCACTTTTACCCAGCCTTTTTCCATTTAACATGTAGTCATGTAATGGATTTTTCTTCCCCATGTGCATAACCTTGCATTTATCTGTATTAAACCTCATCTGCCATTTATCTGCCCAGGCCTCCAACTTATCCAGATCCCTTTGTAATAACACATTATCCTCTATTGTGTTGATTACTTTAGAGCTTAGTATCGTCTGCAAAGATCGATATTCTACTGTGCAATCCCTGTGTAAGATCATTAATGAAAATGTTAAAGAGGTAGGGCCCAATACTGAGCCCTGTGGTACCCCACTAGTAACAAGGATCCAGTCTGAATATGCACCGTTAATTACCACCCTTTGTTTTCTATCTCTGAGCCAGTTGCATTCTCATTTTACTTACTAACCTTTTATGTGGCCCCGTATCAAATTCTTTAGAAAAATCTAGATATATGACATCTAATGCCTCACCCCGATCCAGTCTAGGACTGACTTCCTCATAGAAGCTGATGAGATTAGTCTGACAAGACCGATCCTTCATAAACCCATGCTGGAACGGCGGTATACATTTATTTTCAGTGAGATACTCCAGGATAGCATCTCTGAGAAATCCTTCAAATATTTTACCCCCAACAGAGGTTAAGCTTATCGGCCTATAGTTTCCAGGATCACTTTTTGACCCCTTTTGGAATATTGGCACCACATTTGCTATGCGCTATTCCCCGTTTTTAGACAGTCCATAATTTA
>JAODAL010056571.1:0-23210 GCA_025379985.1 Phyllomedusa bahiana | reverse complement strand
AAGGGGGGTTTACGGTGGAGCTGCGGTTTACAGAGGAAATTGTTGCCGGCCCCTTATTCTAGTGAGAGAGGAGGGAAATGCGTGCTCCCGGGGGGGCCAGACAGAATGAAAAATTAGTGAGGGCACCCAATGAAATGCAAGGGGGTGGGATCCGTCGCACTGGGGAAAAGTTTTTACAAAAAAACGAAGATAATTAACAGTAAAAAACAAGACACTCGGGCAAATGAAAATCCAATTGCAAAGTTGTTTATTTCACTGTCCCCTTATTCTGTAGACCATTTAATGAAATGATACAACCCCTTTAAGCAGATTTAGTAAAACATTCATTTGGGGCAGGGAGAGAAAAAGTAAAGGATATGAACTAAGGGCGAACTGTATATCGGGGTTTTCGCCCCTTTTTTGGCGTCAAAAAACGAATCCCCTGCGGACCAGGGATTTTCAGTGTTTTGGCCAGTGTTCGCCACTTTCAGCTGCGCCCCGCATGAAAGGGGACGGGCAAGGGGCCCCTGTGTGGGGGCGGTGTAAAGGGGTTCCGGGGGGGGAGCGGGGTGCCGTATACTCCGAGGCAAAAGTACGATCGCGATTGGCAAAGCGAGGCCATGCAGCGCTCGAGCTCCGACAGGCAACCTGGTTTATTTTGTCTAAATGCTCCCGGGGGCGGCGAAGTGAAGCAGGATCCAACATGCGAGGAAAAATATAAAAAAGCGACAGAAAACTCGGCGGGTCCGCTCCGTGGCCCAGGAGTATGATTCAGAAAAAAATGCTTTATAAAAGGGGAAAAAATTTTCAGAAAAGAGCTGAACTAAAAAATAAAAATAATAAAAAAAAAAAATCACTTTCCAAAAAAAATTTGAACGGCGCAATACAAGAATTAGGATATTTGGGAAATTGCCGGGGAAATACAGTAATTCAAAATTCTGGAAAAACTATTCTCATTGGTCGGCATAAACACCCAATCAGAATAGGACGACAGTGAACCATTAAAAACCCATGGAGAACTTTGACCAATCCCCAAAAACAACGGGGGGACAGTTCAAAAAACTGTAAAATGCAGAAAAAGAGCTGATTGGTTGAGCTAGGGGGGGGGGCTTGGCTATCTCGGCCCAAACAGAAAGGAGCGAAGTGAACCCATTATACCCATGGAGAATTTGAAAACCCTCAGAATAAACGGCGGGGATAGTTAAAAAAAACAGAAAAAAGGGCAAAAAAGGAGCTGTTTTCTGACAAAAGCGGGGTTTGGGCTATCTGGGCCAATCAAAAAAGGGGGCGACAAAGCCCCTTTAAAGGGCCTATGGAAATTTAAAACCCAAATCAGAATAAACCGGGGGGACAGTTTCAAAATACAGAAAAAATACGGGAAAAGACGTTTGGGCTGAGAAAAAGGCGGGGTTTTTGGCTACCCCAGCCAATAAAGGGGCACAGCTACTTCCCCCCCTTTGGGAATCAAAGGAGAAGGGGCGCAAATGCAAACCCGGGGTTTCTCACCCGTGGGGCATGGAGTATGAATAAAAAAATCATTTTTTTTAAAAGTGAAAAATTTATTATCAGATAAAGAGTAAAAATTTTCTATAAAAAAAAAAGGGCACTTAAATCCCGAACAACGCTTTGCCCGGCCAAAACCCAAAAGGCGCTACTTTGGGGAAATTTGCAATAAAAGAAAATTTTGCCGGGAAATACGGGAAATTAAAATTTCTGAAAGCATTCTCTTTGGGCCCATGTTTTTTTTTCTTTTTTTTCTTTCACCCCAAACATTGATCCTTGGGGATAACGAAAATAAAGAAAAAAACATGATTTTTTTTTTTTAAATTAATATTTTTTTTTTCGTTAAAAATTCCAAATATTTTTATTAAATTTTATTTTTCCCCATCGGACACTTCTGTAGTCTTTATAATTTAAATTTCGGCCATTACATTTTTATTTAAATTTTCCCCATTAAAAAACCCATAGGAGCGTCGTTTTCGAAAACCTCCCCTTTGGTTGGCCCCAAAAAATAACCGGCGCTTTTTTTTAAATTGGGCCAAAACACGAGCCCTCTGATTTTTTTTTCCCCCCATAGAACTCTATGAAAAGTAGCTCGCATTTCTGATTGGCTAACTGGACGAGCCCCCGCCGGTTAAACCCAAAATCAGCTCTTTTCGCTTTTTAAACTGAAAATTTTGAACTTTCCCGCCTTTTGAATATGATTGGTCAATTTTTCTCCATAGGTAAGAATGGGTCCCCTGCGCCCCAAAAAAAAAAAAAATTCTGTTTTGCGGGTTTTTTGCCGCCCCATCAAAAGGGACTTAAAAAAAATTTTTTGAATTACGGGTTTTTTCCCGGGCAATTTCTCTCTATTGAAATTCCCTATGAAGCCCCGGGTCCTGGCAAAAAAAACGGTTTTTGGGGTTTTAAAAAAAAATTTTTTTTTTAAAGGGGAAGGGTTTAGCTCTTTATCTAAATAAGATTTTTACACTTAATCCAACTAAATTTTTGATATTAAAACTTCTGCCCAAAACAGGCGCTGAGCGCCGGGGATTTCATCCCTCCGAACCTCCATAGACTAAAAATGGGAGAAGTAACTCCGCTCTGATTTTCCAAAGATAGGCAAGCCCCCCTACTCAGCCAATCACCTCTTTTCTGCCCTTTTACTTTTATTTTTGAAGGGGGGGGGTTTCCCCGCCTTTGTTTTGATTGGCCCCCAAAACTTCCCCTTTGGATATAATGGGATTTTATCGCCCCTTTATTCTAAAGGGTTTAATACCCTTCATAGTTTAAAAAGGGGGCCACTGTCACTCCTTTTCCCGTTTGGGCCCAAAAACCTTCTCCATAGGATTTTAAAAAGGCCCCTGTCACTCCTATTTCTGATTGGCTGGTTTCTCCCGACCAATGAAAAATGGGCGTTCAAAAATTTAAATTTACTGTTTTTCCCCAGCAATTCTCTCTTTTGCTTTTTCCCATATAGTGCCCGGCCCTCGGCGACAAACACGTTTTTTGGGGTTTTTCATTGTTTTATTTTTTATAGAAGTTTTTTAGCCCCTTTTTTTCTGTTTAAAATTTTTACACTTAAAAAAAAGGGTTTTTTTTTATTCATACCCCATCCCGCAGGGCCAGAGCGTCAAGATTGCATTGCGCCCATCTCTCCCATAGACTAAAATTTGGGAGAATTTAGCTCCGCTTTTGGAATTGGCTGGGATACCCAAAACCCCCCCCGCTAGCTAAACCAATCATTTCAAATTTTCTGCCTTTTTACTGAAATTTTGAACTGTCCCCCCTTTTGATTCTGTTTGGTCAAATTTTTCCAAAAGGGTTTTAATGGGTCTCTGTCGCCCCCTTTATTTGATTGGCTGACTACCCAAAGGGGCCCCCGTTTAGCTCACCCAAATCAGTTTCTTTTTTTTGCATTTTTTCTTTTTTTGAACTTTTCCCGCCTTTGTTTTCTGATTGGTCAATAGCTCTCCATAGGTTTTAAGGGTTCACTGTCGCTCCTTTCTCTTTGGCGGGTTTTTGCCGGACCAAGGGGAAATGGGCTTTCAAAATTTTTAAATTACTGTTTTTCCCCGGAAAATTTCCCCAATTCCAAATTTTTAAAATTGGGATATTTGGGAAAAAATGTTTTTTTTTTAAAATGTATTTTTTTTTTTTGATTTGTTTGGGAAAAGCTTTTTTTTCTGAAAAATGTTTTTGCGCTTTTAAAGCCGTTTTTTTGATTCTTTTATTTCCGCACCGACATATGGAATGATTTCTCGCTTTTTCCATGCCGGTCGATGGGAACATTTTTTGGGCCGCAGTCCCGGGAACAGCACCCAGTCCCCGCACTGACCCCCCCACACTGGCGAGGCGCGGCGGTTTTTCCCCCTGTTTGTATGATTTGCACTACCTTTTTTTTTTCCTTTTTTTTTTCCCCCCGGGGGCGAATCTTTGGCGCACCCCCGGCACAGCCTCCAAGTCCCTCCCACAGCATTTCCACACAACTGGCGGGGCCCGGGGGGAATTTTCCCCGCATTTTTGGGGTGAAACTACCCCCGGCGGCGAATCTTTCCGCACCCCCCGCCTGCCCTCAGTCCCGCATGCCCCTAACACACTGGCGAGGCGCGGCGGATTTTCCCCTGCTGATAGTCCCCTAGTCCGGCGCGAATTTTTGGGGCGCCACGCACGGCCCTCAGTCCCCGCACTGGCCCTCAGTCCCCGCACTACCCTCAGTCCCCGCACTCCCTCAGTCCCCGCACTGTCCGACACACGGCAGGGCGGGGGATTTTCCCCGCATGTATGGTGCCTACCTCTGGGCGGGGCAATCTCAGCGCACCCCCGCACTGGCCAAAGTCCCGCATGCGCCTAACACAGGGGCGGGGCGCGCGGATTTTTACATATATGTATGAGCGTGCCCCCCCCCGAATAAATCAGGCGCGTTTTTTCGCCGGAAAACTAGCGGAAAAGCACGCCCCGACCCGGCGAGCTACATACATGTCGCCATACGTGTTTGATTGCAAGAAAACAAAAGCTAATGGGCGATGGGGAGTAGATGGCGGGATAACAGGCGGCCGCTCCATCACCCCCTCACATCCACCCCCTGGTCACAGCGGTGAGGGCTCTTATCAGCCATGGTTAGTGCTCTCTGCTGAAGCTGCTGGGGCAGGGACACGTTACTTTCTTTCTTGTTCTTTGAGCTCCGCTGAGCCTCGTGCCCCGTTTGCTTCGAGGTCAGGCGGCCACTTTAATATTTTTGGCTCCACATAAAGCCCTTTCCTTTAAACGACGAATTTACAAAAAAACCCCCAATTCCAAATACAATTCTCATTCCAAACGAGCCCCAGTCGTCTGACTTTTTATTTTATTTTTTATTTTTTTTGCTTCTTCAACGACTTGATTTAATTTTTCAGAACTGCAAAATGTGCAGCAGGCAGAGCAGATTGATGGACTGTTATAAACATAATTACACTATAAGCCAAGTACTGATAGATTATCCATGCTGAATAAAAAGGATTGATACAAAATAGACTTTCCTCACACTCTGGGCAAAAAAATCACTTCATTACACATTCTCCAGGCGTAAATCCAGAACTGGACGAAAACGGTCGGCAATAAAATGCAACGATGTTTCACGGTAAAGTGGGAATATGTTTTTTAGGTCGATTTCATCACAAACATCATCAGCTCCGACTATAAATCAAGGCACAAATATTCAAGTGACAACGAGTAAACTGCACAACTTAGTCTGGAGCCCATAAAAAAGAAGAAAAATAGAGAAAACTGCTGGACCGGTCTTGGGCAGAAAAACAGTGAAAAACATAAGAGAATATGTGTGTTTATATATAAAGTGTGCGAAATCAAGGAGATAGAAACATTGTATGATAAGAAAAATTACTGGAAATTACAGGGAGAGACAGGGAAGCAGTACTATCTGTACCTACATCATTTACAGGAGAGACAGGGAGGCAGTACAAACTGTACCTACACATTTAAAAGGAGAGACAGGGAGGCAGCACCATCTGTACCACATCCTTTACGGGGGGGCCAGGGGGGGCAGCACTCTCTGTACCTACATCATTTACAGGGAGAGAAGGGAGGCAGTACAAATTTTGGAAACCTACATATTTAAAAGGGGGGAGACAGGGAGGCAGTACTATTTTGTATTACATCATTTAAGGGAGAGAGAGGGGGCATATATTGTCCCTAAATCATTTTACAGGAGAGACAGGAGCAAGTACTTCTATCCCCTACTTTCTTTTACAGGGAGACAGGGGGGGCAGTTTACCTGTCCTTTAATCTTATACAGGAGAAAACAAGGGGGGAAATTTACTATCTGTACCTACATAATTTACGGGAAGACGGGGAGGCATACAAATCTGTACCTAAAACCCATTTACGGGGAGAACGGGGAGGCAGCCCCACTGAACCTACACCCTTTTACGGGAGAGCCAGGGAGGCAGTAGTATTTACCTAAATCATTTAAAGGGAGAGCGGGGAGGCAGTACTATTTTTGCCCTAAAATTTTTTACATGGATGACAGGGAGGCTTTTACTTTCTGTACCTAAATTTTTTACAGAAAAAACAGGGGGGCCCGCACTATCTGTCCAAACTTTCTTTTACAGGACAGAAGGGAGGCAGTACAAACTGTCCCTACTCATTTACAGGAGAGACAGGGAGCAGTCAAATCGTACCTAAAAATTATTTACAGGAGAGACAGGGAGGCAGAACTACCTTTTCCACACCCAATTACAGGGAAAAAAAAGGGAGGCAGTACTATCTTTCCCAATCACTTCTAGGAGAGCCCAAGGGGAGGAAAGTACAATCTGAAACCTACATCTTTTATAGGGAGGCCCGGGGGGGCATTTACTATCTGTACCTACATCATTCAGGCCCAGACGGGAGGCAGTACATCTGTACCGACAAAAATTTAAAGGGAGGGGACGGGGAGGCCCAAGTACAAATCTGTCCATACATCATTTACGGGAGAGACAGGGGGGCCCGGGTACTATCTGTACCTACATCATATACGGAGAGACAGGGGGGCCAGCACTTCTGTACCTACATCATTTTACGGGAAAGAAGGGGGGGGCAGTTTTTTCTTTTCCCTTCATCTTTTACAGGAGAAAACAGGGGACAGTACTATCTGCCCAAAATCATTTACGGGAGAGACGGGGAGGCATTTACTATCTTTCCCTACTTTCAATTACGGGGAGAGACGGGGAGGGGAGTACTATCTGTACCACTTCATTTTTTGGAAAACAAGGGGGGGCAGTACAAATCTTTTCCTACACCCTTTTAACAGGAGGGGACGGGGGGTTGTACAATCTGTACCACATCTTTTACAGGAGAGACGGGGGAGGCAGTACTATCTGTATCCAAATAATTTAAAAGGGAGGCCCAGGGAGGCGGGTACTTTCTTCCCTTTACAAAATTTTTACAGGGGGAAGGGGGCATTTACAAATTTTTTCCCTAAAATCAATCACAGGGAGAGAAAGGGGGGTAGTACTATCTGTACATACATAAATTTAAAGGAGAGACAGGGAAAGGGAACTACCTTTCCCTTTACATTTACAGGGAGAAAAAGGGGAGGCAGTACTATTGTCCCCTACTTCACTTAAAGGGAACAAGGAGGCAGTACTATCTGTACCTAAAACATTTTAAGGGAAAGAAAAAGGGAAAGGCAGTACTACCCTTAAACCTACTTTTTTACAGGAGAGACAAGGGGGGGGGCAGTATTCCCTGTACCTAACCCTTTTATGGGGAGGGGACGGGGAAGCAGAACTTTTCTGTACCCCATCATTTCAGGAGAGAAAAGGGAAAGGGAGTACAATCTGTACCTAATCTTTTTCGGGAGAGAAAAGGAGGCATTTCTATCAGTACCTACATAATTTACGGAGTGACGGGGAAGGCATTTACTATCTTTTACCTAATCTTCTACAGGACAGACGGGGAGGCATTTACTATCTGTACCGACAAAATTTACAGGAGGGGAAGGGGAGGCAATATCTGTACTATATCTTTTACAGGAGAACAGGGGGGCCCGAAACTATCTGTACCTCCTTTCATATACGGGGGAGCAGGGGGGGGCGGGCACTTCTGTACCAACATAATTTACAGGAAAGACGGGGAGGCGGGGTAAAAATTCTGTCCCATCATCTTTTTACAGGAGAGACAGGGAGGAAATTTACTATCTTTTTCCTACATAAATTTACAGGGAGCAGGGAGGCAGTACTTTTTTTCCCTAATAAAATTTACGGGAGAACAGGGAGGCAGTACTATCTTTTTCCCTACATCATTTACAGGGAGAACAGGGGGCCCGGGACTATCTTCCCAACATCATTTACGGGGAAAGACAGGGAGGCATTTACTATCTGTACCTACATCATTTTACAGGGAGAGGGCAGGGAGGGCAGAAATTTTATCTGTACCTACATCATATACAGGAGAGACAGGGAGGAAAGTACTATCTGAAACCTACAAAATTTTTACAGGAGGGGACGGGGGGGGGGGCCAGTACTATCTTTCCTACATAATTTCGGGGAGGACAGGGAGGCATTTACAATTTTTCCCTACAAAATCCCCAGGGGGGAAAAAGGGGGGCAGTTTATCTGTACATACATCATTTAAAGGGGGGCAGGGGGCAGAACTACCTTTTCCTACATCAATTACGGGGAGAGAAAGGGGGGCATTTATTTATCTGTCCCTTCATCACTTAAAAGGAAAAGACAAGGGGCATACTTTTGTCCCCTAAAACTTTTTATAGGGAGAGCAGGGGGGCCCGGGGCTATCTGTCCCTTTCATTTTTTTACAGGAGAGAAAAAGGAGGCTTTATTTTCCCTGTACCTACATTTTAAAAGGGGGAGAGACAGGGAAGCAGTACTATCTGTACCTACATCATTTACAGGGAGACAGGGAGGCAGTACTATCTGTATCTACATCTTTTAGGGGGAAAGAGACAGGGGGGCATTACTATTTTAACCCTACATCATTTACGGGGACAGAGGGGGAAAGGCCAGTACTTTCTGTACCTACACCCTTATACAGGGAGGGGGCGGGGGGGCAGTATTTACTGTACCTACATCATTAATAGGGGAGACGGGAGGCAGTACTTTTCTGTACTTTAAAATCATTTACAGGAGGGGACAGGGGGGGCAAAAAATACCTATTCCAACTTTCCAATTACAGGTAGAGAAAGGGGGGCCCAGTATATCGGAAACCTAAAACCATTTATAGGAGGGGAAAAGGAGGCAGTACATTTTGAAACCTACATCTTTTATAGGGAGAAAAGGGGAGGCAGTACTATTTTTTCCTTTCATTATTTAAGGGGGAACAAGGAGGCAGTACTACCCTGTCCCACATCATTATGGGGAGAGCCCGGGGGGGGTAGAAACTATCTGTACCTACATTTTTTTACGGGAAAGGGGGCAAGGGGGGCCAGTACTTTTTTGTCCCTACATCATTTATGGGGGAGAGACAGGGAAGCAGTACTATCTGAAACCTACTTTTCTTTTACAGGAGAGACAGGGGGGGCGTACAATCTGTATCTACATCATTTACAGGGAGAGACGGGGAGGGGGGAGTACTATCTGTCCCTACTTTCTTTTAAAACAGGACAGACGGGAGGCATTTACTATCTGAAACCTACACATATACGGGGAGAGGCAGGGAGGGCAGTTACTACCCGTCCCTTTCCATTTCCCAGGAGAAAAGGGGGGGCCAGTACTATCTGTACCTACAAAATTTACAGGAAGACAGGGAGGCAGGTACTAATTGTTCCTAATCAATCACAGGGGGGGAAAAAAAGGGGAGGCAGTACTTTTGGGAACAAAAACATCATTTACAGGGGGGAGGGGGAGGCAGAATCCCTTTTCCTACATAAATTTTCAGGGAGAGAAAGGAGGCAGTCCCTACTTCCCTAATCACTTATAGGAGAAAAGGAGGAAAGTACTATTGTACCACATCTTTATAGGGGGGGAACAGGGAGGCAGTACTATCGGTACCTACTTTTTTTAAAGGAGAGACAAGGAGGCAGTCCCTATCTGACCTAAAATCAATTACAGGGAGAAAAGGGGAAAGAAAGTACTATTTTGTCCCTACTTTTTTTTACAGGGAGGGGGACGGGGAAGGCAGAAACTTTCTGTATTAAAAACATTTTCGGGGAGAGACAGGGGGGCAATACATCTGTCCCAACATCATTTACAGGCAGACAGGGAGGAAAGTCTATCTTACCTACTTCATATACAGGGAGGGGGGGGCAGGGAGGGCAGTACTATCTGTACCAAATTTTTCATATACAGGAAAAGACAGGGATAGTACAAATCTGTCCCCTACATAATTTATAGGGAGGACGGGGGAGGCAGTACTATCTGTACCAAAAATTTACAGGAGAGACAGGGAGGCAGTACTAATTGTTCCTACATCAATCACAGGGGGGAAAAGGGGGCAGTACTATCTGACATACATTTTTAAAAGGAGAGACAGGGGGGCCCAGAATACCTTTTTCCTACATCATTTCAGGGAAAAAAGGGGGGGCAGTACAAATCTGTACCTACATCTCTTATAGGAGGGGACAATGAGGCAGTATTCTGAAAACCTACATCTTTTATAGGGAGAGACAGGGGCAGTACTATCTTACCTACATTATTTCAGGAAAAACAAAGGGGCGGGTTACACCCGTACCTACCCCCATTTTAGGGAGAGACGGGGAAAGCATTACTACCCTTGGTACCACTTTTCATTTACAGGAGAGCAGGGAAGGCCCAATACTATTTTTAAACCAAACTTTTAATTTACAGGGGACGGAGAAAATACTATTATTCCTACATCAAAAAACAGGGAGGACGGGGAAAGGCAGTACTTCTGTCCCTTTACATTTTACAGGGGGAGATAAGGAGGCAGTACTTCTGTCCCTTCATTTTTTTCAGGGAGACAAGAAGGCGTATATCTGTCCCTACATAATGTCGGGGAGAGAAAAGGAGGCAGTACTATTTGTACCTAATCATTCCCGCAGAGACAGGGAGGCATACTACTGTCCCTTTCATCATTTACGGGGAGGAAAAGGGAGGCGTATATCTGTACCTCATCATTTGGGGGAAGTGGGAGGCAGTACTATCTGTACCTACATCATTTACCTGCCATATGATGCTGTGCAGACGGCGCAACAAAGTGAATCATGGGCCCCCTCTTTTGGGGGCCGAAAATAGGGAATCATTCAGAGGTGGGTACCTACCTACCTACCAAGGTCCTTTAGTCTACCTACTAACCTACTTGGGGCCCTTATTTACCTATCTGACTACTGTAAGCATACCTCCCAACTGTCCCGAATTGGGCGGGACTTACCCGATTTGAATAGGGGTCCCCCCTTCACGATTTACATAGCAAAAGCCTGCTTTCATTTCCCCACTGCTCCAGCGGCCACGCCCCCTCCTCTCGCTCTGTGGCTGAACCAGGGGCGTCACAAAAAGCTTATGTTGGCAGGCTGAGCAGCATGAGCATCCTCCTGGACACACAGAGCTTGTAGACACAGAGCTTGTAGACACCCCCTGGCCCTTCCTGATCTTTACACATCATTGGAAAGCATGTGAGCTGCTCATATCCTCTCCCTCCTGCTGCCTCTGTATCCAGTGCTGCCGGGTAAATGTAAGTGCCTGACTGTCCAGTAGTACAAAGCAGAGGTTCATCTCTCTGCAGCAGCAGACTGACAGCCCCCCTCTCTTCACTCCTGGCTCACACCCCACTCACTCCCCCTCCCCCTGAACCTCCAGTCGACGCCCCCTCTCCCTGACACCCCACTCAACCCTCCCTTTCTCCCTGACCCTCCCCCCTTTCCCTGACACCCCACTCAGCCCACTTCTCTCCCTGACCCTCCACTCGACCGCCCCTCCCTAATCCGACATCCGGGAAAGCTGAGTGACACCCATACCCCATAGCAGGCACCCATCTTTCCTAGATGCCTGCTGTGACCCATGTCACCCAGCTTTCCCAGATGTCGAATAACCTTTCCAGCTGGGAAAACCCTCCACAGCAGGCATCCAGGAAAGCTAGGTGCTTGCTGTGGTGGATGGGTGCCACTCAGCTTTCCTGGACAACTGCTGTGGTGATGTCACCCAGCTTTCCAAGGAACTGTGTAGGCTATTCAGCACCCTGGAAAGCTGGGTGACACATCCCCCACAGCAGGCACCAAGCTTTCCTGGGTGTCTACTATGGGGGATGTCATCCAGTTTTCCCAGCACTTAATTGGCTATTCAGCATCCCGGAAAGCTGGGTGATGCCCATTTGTAGGGTTGGTGGTTTTTTACAGGTTTCCCCTTTGGACTACGTCGGATGGCGTTACATCTATTTCTGTAATAAAATGGTTAACGAGGGCCGGTGTCGGGGAAAATGTTTATTTAAAAAAAATCTTTTTCTCTTTTTTTTTTCATTTTTTTCCCAGTTACGTAGTGGCGGTATTGAATGATGCCTCCATTATATCGTCAGGCTTGTTGTCAGTCAGGTGTTTTTTGTCCCCCCGAGGCTGCAAAAGGGCTATTTCACACGGCTTAAAATGGGACTATTTCAGCCTAAATTCAGTCCCTACTCCCGAACTTGGGCGGAAAATACGTCCCAGTCTTACGGTAATCCGGATTGTCAAGGAAACTTGGATTATGTTCTCTCCTGCTCGGCGAATCCGCGGGGGGGAGATAAGTGACATGTCTTTTTTCTAGCGGCGTATATGCGCCGTAAATGGTGTTTGGGGGGGCAGACACCACGCCCGAGCGTAAAAGATGCATTAAACAGACACCTCCATTATATACGGAAAAATGGAAAAAAAAAAAAAGAAACAAGATAGCACTTTATTTAAAAAAAACTCCCCCCCCCCCCAACCGGTCCCGGACCATTTTAGTTTATAAATAGATGCTACGCTGGTCCGACGTAGTTTTTAATTAATTAATAGATTTACTCCATCCCCTGCACCCCTTAAAGGCACAGTGTGGCTGATCATCGGGGGTCGGGGAAGGGGGAACAGGCCAGACCCGCAACAATTGGGGGGGGTTTGGTCTTCTTTCTCCCCCCAGGAGTTTGTGTTGTAAGTGGGGCCCTTTTTCCCTCCTCTCTCCCCCTTTTGGGGCCTGTGTCAACACAAAAATACAACCCTCCCTGACACTCTAAAACCCCCCTGACCATATGTATCGCCCCATTCCCCTACTCCATCTATCACGTAGGGGGAGTTTGTACGAGGTGGGAATTAATGGGGAGGTGCTGGGAAGTGCAGAGTCTAAGGCCGGTTCACCGGCTTATTCCCGACGGATTTGTGCCGTATTGAGCGCACAAATCCGGTGAATAAGGGGCGGGGCGGGGCCGGACGCGGCGGGGGCCCCGCTCCCTGGCCCCATAGACAATGCATTTTTTTACGGCGCTCCGCGCCGTAAATAATGTGCAGTCCTTTTCCCCCGTGGGGATTCGCCACGGGGGAGGGCGAGGTTTCCACTGTTCTAAATGGAGAGGGGATTACCGTAATTGCTGCCGGGATTGGCGCCGAAAGCAGCGAAATCCGGCGCGGAGTACGGCGCCAATCCGCGGCAAATAACCGTGTGAACGGGGCCAAGAGTTTGTGTGTTAATTTCTGCTGGGACGGGGCCCGGGAGAAGTGTCATGGCGATCTGGAAAAAAGGGAAAATGGAAATGACTCCCAACAGAGAAGATGTCACCTGGAGTCACAAATTGTATTGTACGTAATCATTATATGTCCCCTGGTACAACTGATATCTCCCCCATATGGTCACTGTATGGGGGTAAAACATCGCAGACCCTTGTACAACTCTATCTACCCCCCCCAATGGTCACTGTATTTCAGAATATTGGAGTAGTGTAAGGGTTTTTTTCAGGATCAGTACGGTGGTATTTTTCAGTCACTATGTGGTGGGGATTGTGGTCATGGTCTTGTGGGATTATTTAGTCACTATGTGGTGGGGTTAGGGGGTCATTTGGTGGTGGTATTACTCAGTCACTTTGTGGGTGTGTCAGGGTGGGTAAATTTTTGATCTCTGTATAGCGGCCCTCATTTTAATATCCCTCTTGGTGTGGTCGTAAACAGTTTGGGGGAATTTGCTATTTTATTATGTGGTCCTTAAAAACTATTATATAGAGGTTCATCATCCAAGAACATTTTTTAAAGCATTTTTATGGATCTCTGTAATTTTGTACATTATTATTATAAATAATATTTACGACCCTAGTGGGACCGCTTAGTGTTTGCGATGGTTGCGGAGGGGCGGGGGGTGATTTTTTTTGGTGGGGGGGGGGGTTTAAACGTGTCCCGGTGTGAGGTAATTTGTTTAGGGGTGGTTGGGGCGTGACTTGATGTGATGTCATTTGGTTGGGCGTGATTAGAGGTGTGGCTAATGTGTCCCTCTTTGCAATTTCCAAAATTTGGGAGGTATGCTGTGAGGTCTCTATCCAACCTACCTACTGAGGGCCTCAATCAGCACACCTTCATAATGGGGGCCCCAATCTACCTATCTACTGTTGGGCGCCTAATCTACCTAAATACTAGGTACCCCTATTTACCTACCAGTTGCCCCTAATTTATCTACCTATCTACTAGGGTGACTCTATCTACAGTGAAGGAAATTATTATTTTCTCTCTTGCTGATTTTTAAATTTCCCCCAAAGAAAAGACATGAAAGACTATAATTTTAAGGGCAGGTTTATTTTAACATTGAGAGTAAAAAATTCCAAAATAAAATCCAGAAAATACATTTTATAAATTCTTTAAAAGTATTTGCCCTTTTGAGTGAGAAATAAGTATTTGATCCATCTGGCAAAAGGACTTAATATTGGGGCAAAACCATTGTTTGGGGGGGCCCCAAACGTAGAGTTTTTTGTAGTTGATGATGATGGTTTTTGCATTCGGGTAGTGTTGAGCGTTTTTTATCGACAAGTTTTAAACGGCCGGTATTTCCGTTGATCAGTTTTTTGATCACGCGAAATTTAGGTTAAAATCTGTGCTAATCTATTAATATGCGTCATTTTCGGTCTTTTCCCGTCATTTTGGCGGCCCGCAAAACAGCTTACAGAATAGAGCAGGGGAGATGTGTGTGCGACGTATGACTAGGGTGTAAGGTTGCGATTGGTGGAAAATCAAAATGAACCCCCTTTTTCATGAAAACCCCCCTTTCCGTTCATGATCGTGTGTGTCAGCGTTCATAGCAGTAGACATCGTCTGCCTCTGTGCAAACAGCTCAGCGAAATTATTCTATTTTTACGAGAAAAACCCCTTTTTAGCTGTGATCCTTACAACTTAGTTAGATTAGGAAATTTGGGAAAATTTATGTAGTTAGCTAGAAATTTTAAAACACATTACGCGTAAAGTCCGGTGGAAGCGGGGGGGGGGGGGGGGGCCCCCGGGGGAACACAGACAACTCTATAAAAATACGGTAAAGTTCACCAGACTTAGTGTAGACATTGCACTGCAATATCTTTTTTATTAAAAAGTTTGCTATTGAAATATTTCCCGGTATTGGGCCCCTGAACTTATATTTAAAATCTTTTTAGTAACTGCAGGGCTCTTTGTTTGGTCAAAATCCCCTTTTATTATCAGTATACATTTTGTAGGGGTTCTTTTTCAATTTTGCCCCGTTTCTCTTTGTTGAAAAAGGTACCTTGCAGTTTAAATTTTTAATCCCGCAATTGTGTAGTCCCCCACGGTTGATAGGTGCTTAAAAAACCTTTATTTTTCCGAATACTTTAGATAGGTTTTTTTGGACTTTTGCCCGTCCAATTTGTGTAGATCTACTTTGCAGTTAAATTTGAAACCAGCAAAATTTTTTTTGATTTTGGGGATTGAGAAAAGCTGTATTTTCCGTTTTTAATAAAAGGGCTTTCCAAAAATATTCCATACCCTCTCAAATTTTATCTTTTTTGAACATGGAGCGAAAAAGCAGGTGGTAACGAGCAAGGGGGGGTAGACTGGAGGTAGGGACGTGAGAAGGTGTCCTTCCATGCGGGGACAACACGCATGCAGCGGGCGTCAGTTGCAAAGGGCGTAGGCCTTTTCATCGCTGGGGCGGGCTCTGTGAATTCAGTAAAAGAAAAACGTCGCCAAACTGTCCTTTAGTGGTTAATGCAACCTGATCCCCGCAGTCTTACCTTCGTCCTCCCAGTCAGGGCCCCAAATGTCGTCATCAGCATCCCCCAGCACCCCGCCCAAAACATGAAGCCCCCCAAAATGTAAACACGTTCCCCAAAACCACGTGGATTTTCCATTTTCGAACCCTCTTTGATGACAAAAATGGGGGTTTTGGGGTCAGAAGCTTTTTTAAAAAGATAAGGGGCCAAAGAGGATGTTTTTCTCTGCCGGGGACGCCCACTTACGGGTGCCATCAGAGGAAGGGGGAAGGGAAAGGGCCGGTCAAGGGGAAAAACCCCCCGGGGGGTGGGGCAAGGGCCTTTTGCAGTCCCTTTCCCTTTGAAGCCCGCAGCTCCTGGATGCAAAAATGTCGGGAAACGCCCAAGGGCCCACCTGTTTTTGTGATAAATGTTTACCCCTTGCGGATCCAACTTGGTTTTTCAACCCAAAATTTTGCTTGGGGAGCGCTTCTTAAACTGGAGGGAGGAGGAAAAGATGGGGTAGTGTCAGTAGGGGTTTCCCCGCCTCAAAAAGGGAGGGGGGGCTTCGCAGAATTTCCTGCTGATTTTAAATTCCGCCAGCCACGGTACCCAAACCCCCTCCTCCCTTATCGCCGTAAAAAAAAGGTCCGGACCTCTCAAGCCTGGGCCTTTTTGAGCAACCCTTTCTGATTCCCCCCAGCAAATGTCATTTGCCCCCCTTTTGCCGTAAACGCATAAGTAGAGGCAAAAACCCTTTAAGGGGGTTAACCACCACCAAAGTCTAGTCAAAATGCAGGGAAATGCTTGATTTTTAAAAATGGGGGCAAAACACTTGGCCAAAAAGGCCGGGGAACCGAGGGGGCCCTTTCCAACCACGTCCCCCCTCTGTCTCCGCCTCCTCCTCCCCCCTTTTCCCCCCCACCAAGCTTTCCTCGGGCTGCCCTTTCCCCTCAGAGTCATGCGGGGATCATCCTCTGTTTTCACCCTTTCCACCTTTCGCCCGAGTCCCACCACCCCACCACCAGAGCCCAAACCCCTCCCCCCTTCTCCTTCCACCATTTTTAAACGACCGGGAAATGGGTACAATTTCCCGTTAAGCGCCACCCTTTCTGTCTTCCATTTGGGAGCAGAAAAACATTTTTAACCCAAACCATCCCAAACCCAAAAAGCCGGGAATGTCGGCATTGCCAGGTTTTTGGGGCCTTGGAAAGTTCCCTTTTCCTTTTGGGACACGGGATGGGTTCCGCCACGCCAGGGCCCTTCCTGCCCCCAATCCCAAAAAAATTCCGAGCGGGCTTTTTTTTTTTGGCCAGAAAAGCCGCCCTGCCCGGGCCCCGCCACTTGTCATCAAAAAAATTTCAAGCGCATTGTCGCATCTGGGCCGGAAAAGCCCCATCTGACCACCAACACAGGGAAATGTAAGTAGGGCCAAGGCCGGGCTTTTTATCTTGTACAGCTACTGGGTGACGGGTGGTGGATGTCTTTGGGGGGTGAGGGGGCTCCCCTTCGGCGCACGCTCTTCAAAACCAAAAGGGATGGTGCGGGTTTCTTTCCCCCAAAGGGCCCCCCTCGGGGTTGGAAATCACGTCCCAGAGAAAAACCAGGCCGTTTTTAAAAATTTAAATCTGCCTTGGGGACCGTCCAAAAAAAGGTAAGGAGGGGTGGACGGCTCTGAAACCGAGACCCCAAAAGCGCTGGGCTGGGTCCCCAAAAACCCCTTGTCCGGGAAAGGGGTGGTGTGTGGGGGCACGAATTAAAAGGGCGGAAAACCCCTGGGGCCCGCAAAACCTTTTTAAAATTTTGGCCCCCGGTTTTAGGCGGGAAAAAGGCCAATTTTTTTTTTATTTTTTTTTTTTTTTTTTTTTTTTCCCTTTTTTTTTTTTGTTTTTTTGGCAATTTCTTTTTTGCCTTTTTTTTTTGTTTTTTTTTTCAAAATTTTTTTTTTTTAAAGGGGAGTTTTTTTAACCAACCCGGGTTTTGGTTTTTTTTTTTTTTTCCCTTTTTTTTGAATTTTTGAGGGAATTTTTTCGGGGTTTTTTTTCCGAAACTTCCCCCGTTTGCACCCTGTTTGGTCCCGCCCGGGCTGCTTTTTGCAGCGTCAGCTGGGCCCCTCCCCGTAAACCCTTTCTCATTTTTTGACGTGGCAACCCGGGGAAATTTCCCAACCCCCAAAATGCTCCAGCGATTGGGGCAAGCAGAAAAAAATTGCCTTTTAGGGCATTTACGAATGACAAAAGGGCCCTTTACAAGCAGCGGTTGCGGCCCTGGGGGTTGGTGTTGGGGCCAGGGTTAAAGGCTCTGCCCCAAATTTTTTCCCATTTTTGAAAAAAGGCCCCCCAAAAGGGTTTCATTGCGGGCCAATCCCCCGGGTAAACTTTGGCATTGTGGTGTTTCTTAGTTCGGGAACGATCTTGGACCCTTTTGAAAAAACGGGCCCGCCAGCGCCCGGAGGAGGAGACGGACACGGGGGGCCCCCTTTCTCTCCGTCAAAAAAAATCCCACAAAGGCCCCGAATTTTTCACAATTTCATCGGTCTTCATTAGGCGGGGTGGTTGGGGGTTTCCGGGGCTAGTGAAAGGGCGGGAAATCACTCTCGGGGTCATAATCTCAGGCAAGTCAGGGTTGGTTGAAGTTTGTGCCGGGGGAAGCGGAGGGGGAAAGGGGGAAAGGGGGGGTTTTTCCCTGGGACACCAAATTTAAACCGACGCCCCTTTCCCTTTGGGAAAGAGGTTGGCGTGAATTTGAGGCGGAGGAGGGAGATGAGGAAGTTTAGTTTTGTTTAGTCCCCCCCAGGGCCCCAAAGAGGTTTTTGGGAAATCAGGCTCCAAACCCTCTCACATGATTGCTTGGTTGCTCCAATTTTTCCTCCAACATGATCCTCGAAATTAAGGCCATAAAAATGAACAACAGTTATGGGTGGCCACCCCCCAATCCCCCCGGTACAAAAAAAAACTCAGCATTTTCCTTTTCCCAACCCCCCACCAAATAGAGAGAAAAAATTGCAGGAAAAATGGAGACCTTGTGATTGATCAACTGGAGAATCTTTTTGCTTTCCTGTTTCCCAACTTTTCCTCAAATGTCACTTTTGGGAAAAAACATCAGCGCGTGACAGCATTTTGAGTCCCAAAGTGGGCCCGTAGGCGGCAGCAAAAGGGCAAGGGGGGCAGAACCAAATTTGGGGTTAAACCTCGGCAAACTTTATTTACCACCTCCCCCAACGCGGCAATGCAGGGCCCCAAATTCCAACACAAGAAAACCTTTTTAAGACCCATGGTGCACAAATTATTTTCGCCCAAAACCAACCATTTTTTTGTAGGTTTTTCCGGGAAACCCAATTTAAAATTCTGGGTACCCAAAAATGGACAAGGGCCCCAGCTGGCTCGCCCAAGCCAAAAGAGGTTTTGTCCTGCCCCGCGGGCCACTTTTCATTTTCTGAGCGGGACCTTCACCCACATTTGGGGGAAAGTTTTTACAGAAAAACCGCACCCGGGCTTTCCACAGATAATGTATTTTTTTAAATTTATCAAATAAAAATTCGGGGCAGGGGATTCTGTTTGATGTTGTCCCCCCAATTGCCGAGGTCACCGTTTTATTTTCCCGGGTTTCTACTTCAAATTCCTCTTCAACAAAAGGTCCTTTTTTAAAAAATTTTTTTAAAAAAGGGATCATTTCTTACTGCCAATTTTTTTTCTCATTTCCCCCAAACTTTTCATTTTGGGGTTTTTTGCTTTTTGGGGGAGACTGTAAAAACAGAAAGGGTTTTCAGGGCAACACCGAAATTCATTTACTCCTTTATCTTTAAATTTTTTTTCCCCTTTTGTCAATGGTTTTGAGGTCATTTTTGGGGGGCTGTGAGATACAGTTTAAAAATTTAAAGGTTTCCTTTTTGGAACAAAAATTGGGTTCCAAAGGGGGCATTTCCCCATCAAAATTTTTTTTAATAGTGGCTTGGAAGCCCAATTATTTAAAATTTTTTTGGGGCTTTGTTGCTGGGGGGGATACACCCAATAAATCATGGCCCTTTGGAACAGAAATTGGTTTTTTTAAGGGGGGCCCCATTTTTTCCCCCAAAATTTTTAACGTGGCTGAAAGTAAATTTTTAAAATTTTTTTTTTAAAGGCCTTCCAAAAAAAAAGCTGCTTTTTTTAAATTTTGAAAAAGGGCCAATAAACAGGTCCCTATATAAAAAAAAAAATTTTTTTTAAACAGCCCATTTTTTTCTTCATAATTAAAAAAAGTGGCTCAGGGGGTCATTTTTTTGAATTTTTGGGGGAAATTTTGCTGTGACAGGGCAGTAAACTACGGGTCCTATTTGTAAAAAATGTGGTTTCAAAACCGACATTTGTTCTTCACAATTTTCAAAAGTGGCTCAAGGGTGATGGGCTGCCCGGGGAAACAAATAGGTAGGACACTGTTAATGGACAAATTTTTCAAAATGATTTTGTTTTTGAAGACCCTTTAACTACTAGAATCCCGGGTATTGGGGGACCCCATTTAAAAAAAATTTAAAAAAAAGAGAAACAAAACCCATGGTGGGATTTTCCTTTTTTTAAAAATTTTTTTTCCAAGAATTAAAACTAAAAAAAAATTGCATGTAAAAAATAGCAAAAAAAAAAAAATTTTTTCTGAATTGTACAAAGGGGGGGTACAGGAAAACTTTGCCAGAGGGTAGGTTATTCAAGGACATGGAGTATGGGCTTGGACGGGAAAATAAATAAAGAATTTTTCCAATTTCCCCCCAGGGTTGAGAAAAATGAGAAAAAAAAATCCAAAAAAAAAGGGAAAACCGGGGTTGGAAAGGAGCTTTAAACCCCCCTTATTTCCAAGGGGAAGCTAAATTTGGGTCCGCCCCTCATAACGGGGGGGCAAGCGCAAACCCAGGTCTTGCTGGGGTACTGAGGAAGGCGGGGAGGTTTTTCCCTTCCCACTTCCGCTTCCGCACTCTGCTTCAGCATACTGTTTTCGTTTGCTTCATAAGGGAAATTTTTACCGTATAAATAGAAAAACGGACGCCACCCTGAGCCCCTAAACCGCACCCACTGTAATCCGGGGCCCTGGCAGCTAAACCCTGCTTTGTTAGTGGGATGACAGGCGCTGGGCCTGGCCCCTCCCCGCCCCCCATTTGTAATCGGGGCCCGGGCAGGGGGAACCTGCGTGTTAAAGATGGCCGATGGTTAGCAAAGGTTTTTGGGGGCACCCCCCGTGTGTGGGGGGAAATGGTTAGGGGGGCTTGGGAATTTTCTTCTAAAAAAATTTCGGTTTTTGGAAAAAGGGGGGTTTCTGGGGAGGTTAAGTAGTGCAAAAAGGGCCCCCGGGGGCCTGGACACAAATTGAAAATTTTTGGGGGTTTAAAAATTTTTTCGGGGCTGGATCACTATGGGGTCGAATCTTTTGATCTCCAGGGGAGTCTGTCCCTAATCAATGAAGAAGGATTTGGAGGAAAAATGAAACCATTGAATTGATTGGCTGAATCAGTCTCAGAAGCCAGAAGGGCAAATGTCTTCTCAACTAAAAGTGTTTTGGGATGATTAGGACATTTTTATTACTTATGGGGTGTGCGGATGAATTAACACATCTACACATGTAAAAAATACCTTTAAAAACTGCAGGGAGGGGTGTATGTTGTATGTTATCACACTTGAAAAAAAAGCAAAATGATAATAATGTAAAACTATAAATAAAACTTCACAAAATAAATTCTGTAAAAAAATGTCAGTTAACAAAAAAAATACTAAATGACAGTCACTGTACAAAATAGCATGGTGCCACTTTGTGATCTGTGGATCAAACAGGTTTAAGAGTCATCCTGTGGCCCAGGACAGGTATGGTCAATGTCCAGTGAAACTAAAATGGTGGTTGAAAGACTCCTTTTTCCGGCACTTTTTAATCTGGGGGTCATGTGAATGAAGTTTTTTTCTTTTATGTCAATGAAATTTGTAGTTAGTGCATCATTAAAAAAAGTTAGAATTTTTTGTTTTAGCTAAGGAAAGGGATCTGATTGAAAAACAACATAGTATGAATTAAAATTCAATATATTACTTGCTTCAAGTTGATACGCTGCATAATCAAGAATTACTGTGCCCCCTCCCTTGTCTGCTGGTCTAATAACATTAGTTTGTTTTTATTTAAATTATTCATTGTCTTTTGTTCGTGTTTGTTCAGATTAGATGGTTGTTGTACTGGAGTAATGAGTTGTAATTCATCCGAAACAATATAAGGAACGTTTTTAGGTAATGTCCCTGAGATTGAATGGGGTGGAATCTTGATTTCCCTTTCAATTGTATTTTGGGGGTAGAAGTTGTATCAGGGTTAGTAACCATAGGATGTATAGCAAAGTGTCTTGCCAAAGTTAGTTTACGGATGAGATGATGAAAGTCAATGAAGAGATCGAAGGAATTAAGTTTGTTGTTGGTTGGGCAGAATAGTAAGCCCTTGGATAGGACTAATATCTCATGGTTATTGAGAGAATGTTGAGAGAGATTAAAGATCCCTAATTTTTGTAGATCTACGGTATTAGGAGGGGGAGGGGGGTTATTTTGGGGCTTGGGCATTTTTTTTTTTCCGGGGGGGTTCCCTGCTCGGCACCCTAGAGTGTTTTTCTTTGGAACCCAGTTTTTGTTTTTTGGGGGGTTTTAGTGGGGGAAATTTTTGGGGTTTGGCCTTTCCCTAAAAAAAGGGTTTTTTTTGCCTTCCAAGTTGATTTCAGTGTGGGTCCCAAATTTTAATGAGGGTTTAAAAACGTTTTATGGTTTAAAAAATTGGATAAATTTAGAATGGGAGGGGTGGGGAGATCAGGTTTTCTTTTTGTACATGTAATTTTTTATTTTTAATTTTTCAAATTTCCTCTAATCATTGGGCCCTTTTTCACTGTGTCACGGAGGAAGGGGAAGGATTGATATCGGTTTGCCTTGGAGTTGTAGGGAAAGGGACGTTTGAAGAAATTTGGAAAAATTTTTCTCAACGAGACAAATTTTATTGTAAGAGAGTTGAGATACAATCACTGGGGTATTCGGAAGAGGTTTAGAATTCTTTTGATTCCTGAGAGATTTACGAGTTTTTTTTAATTGGGGGACTGTTACCCCGGGATATGAGATTTAATGGGGGTATTCTTACCCTCATCTGAATAGGGTGCACATCTAAAATAACTTTAAAAACGCAAGCATAGGGCACACGAAAGGGGAATAGCATACATCTAAAACAAATAACAGTGGCACATAAAAACTAAAAAAGGGCATAAAGGTAAATTTGGAATATTGGAAAAACATTACTGCTAAAGGGAAAATAGAAAACCTGGGACCTTTGTTTACAGTTTTTGATCAAAGATTGTATTAAGCCACCTCCAAAATCAAGGGGGTCCCCCGAAGGGGAGTCCCCTACACTGAACTGTACCCAATAAGTCAATTCAGACTGCAATTGGGAGTGATAGGGAAATTTTTCAATTGGTTTATCCTCACTGGTTTAAAAAAAGGCAGCGAGTCAGCAACCAATGAATTGCCATTTCTCAAATAGACTACAAAAAGTATAAGGCTTGCACATCTAAATAACTTTGAAAAACGCAAGCAAAGGTCCACTGAAAGGCAAAGCATAATTTAAAAACAAATAACGTGCACACTAAAAATAAATGAGACTAAAGGATATAGGAATATTGGAAAAGCATTACTGCTGAAAAGAAAATA
>JAODAL010056570.1:0-23210 GCA_025379985.1 Phyllomedusa bahiana | reverse complement strand
TAAAACAAAATCTCTCAAGGGGTTTCCTATTGTCAATGGAGAGCAGGGTTTTCTTTATGGCTGAATGAGAAACCTTTAATGTACCTTTAACCTTTAATGTACTGTAGCTCTATAGGGCTACATGTTATCCATAAAGAGGGGCACCATAAAAGTATAAGGCCATGTAATGCTTCCTGTAAAGTCAAATATGAAAATAAGTATTAGGAAAGAGATGCATGAAACAGCTGGAAACCTTGCCTACGGTGAAGTTACTGGCTTGACTGAAAATCCCTAGTCATGTTTTAAGGCTCTTTAATGGGCCAAATGTGCCTGAACGTGTTAGTAGGGGGCATCAGAAACCTAACTCTCTTCCCTATAGGTCTGATGCCTATAAAGTCTCTGATAATTATATCTTTCAATGTACAGCTTACATTGATAAGAAAAATGATCATAAATAGGTCAATTGTACATAGAAAGTCACTAAGAGACTGGGCTAAATTTTGAAGAAATACCCCATTGTCCGAAAGCACTCTTTTGGCATAGTTTTTGGTGAATGAAAGCTTCAGGGCAAGTCCAAGAATATGCCATGAAGTGTTTCATTATGAATTATAGGACAAATAACCATCACAACTGTGATATGAACAGCACCTTATCTATTCATGGCATGTGTGGAGGATCTGTGGAGAGTGGACCACACATTAACATCAATATTAGTGTCAGATACAAAGCAGTTTAAAAAGATATCTATAAACTGTCTAATTTGACGCTGAAATGCTAACAAAATGCAAATTTTTCTTTCTAGACAGAACCCATGTAAAATGTATTAGGTGGATGTGGTTATTTATCTTGTCAAGCATATTACATTCCATATGTAGTGTAATAAGTTCCCGTTTTCAAAGGGTTTCAAACACTTTTTTAAGCTAGAGATTGTCAACAACTGCAAATGAAAAGGAATAAATCCATTTTCTGTTAACATTTTATGAACTATTTTTTATAATCTTTTACTTGAGACATGTTTAGTCCCAAAACACACTATGATCATAATGTACTCTTCTCTGCAATACAGTGCTTTACCTTTGACCTCTTCTTTTGTTACTAGAAAGAAATTTGACACAATGATTTATTTTCAAAAAGATCCCGTGTCATAGAAGAGTGATTTTCAAGTTTGGACAGTTCACCTTTCACAGATGTGATACTGCTAAACTGATCTGTTGTCAGAAAACAATAACTTTGTGAAGAATTGTTTGCCCCAAAGGAATAACATTCACATTTTGACTGGATTCACACTGTTGTGATTTTTTCTGTGTTTTTATTGTTGGTTTTTATGTGCTTGTTAACTGCATTTTAAAAGCCATATCTATTTAACACTGACTTTTATTTCGCTCCTTTTTTCTATGAGCTTTCTAGCAGTGACATTTTCACAGTCGAGACACATTTTTTTTTACTTGTTTAACCTGTAAAAATACTAAACCTCTGCAATTTGTAATAAAATGCATATAGTTTTTAAATGTGTCTTTCTTCCCAGCAGTTAACAAGCGTTAAAAAAGCAAATCACATAATTTTCTTTTGCTATTTAAAGAGAACCTGTGACCATTCCTGACATGTATTTGTCAGTTAATACTTGTGTTTTCTGTGAAATAATTCTTAAACATCTTTTCCTCAAATCTTCACGATGTGTGGTTCCTCTATTATTCCTCCTAGAAATTCATCACCAATTTCTCAGCTGGGTGTTACCAACTGGGGTGTGTACCTGCACCATCTGACATTATCTAGTGTTGACAGCTTCAGTGTTGACATAGTATGTGCAGAAACTCAGCCCTTTCATAACTGAATTTATAATACCCAGTTGACTAATTCAGTCATTCATTTTTAGAAGGGATAATAGAGGAACAACAAAACACAGAGTTATAAGAAAAGATGCTTCAAATTAATAGTACACAGAGAACATGAGTATTTTTTAAAATAGACTATTTTAGAAAATACGAAGTGGATGCTGTAGGTCTATGCAGGTGTAAATAAACTTTCTTTGTAAAAGGGTCATTTCTTGGAGTGGTTAGGGATGGCAACTGCCCGTGATGCCCCTCCCCTTTTAATGCACCTGGTGCTTAGTCTGCCTCAAAAAATGGCCCTGCAAGTATTACAGAAAGATTTCTTGCTTGACAGTGACTGACGATGTCATGGTCACCTAAGTTGCAGGTATTCATGCAGCTTTTGACTCTCAAATACAGTAGGGGCAGGGATATGAAAGTCTTTCCCTATATACTTATCTTACAGAGAGGGTAGAAGTTTGGTTGTCATATATCAAATAAGAAACAGTCTCTTCAAGAATCTTTACACACGAAATGAACAAAACTTTTGATCAAGGTATCTCTAAAACATCAGATTGCAGACAAGACATGCAACACACGGAAACAAAACAGTTTTATAACATTTTTAACATAGAGTACTACAGGATATAACATAATATTAACAGTCTAAACTTTAAAGGGGTTGTCCACCTTCTCCTTTTCTAGTGCTAGTATACTGCTGCTTCTGTCAGAAAAAAAACAAAAACATATTCACCTCTATATTGACCTTCACTTTAGTAATGTGTCTTCTGTTATCTTACGGTTCTTGGTGGTTAGCTTGTCAGGTGTGGGAAGTTATCTAGAATTGATTGAAAACATTGAAACTCTGTTTGTACCTTTCACATCCATTGATTATATCTAGAAACTGTCTATATACTATTTGCATGAATCATTCTCTATCTCTATTACCCTTGACCAGTTAAATCAGATGTTATATGCTTGGAATGCACCGCTTTTTGCAAGAGAATTACCTTCAGGGTGTACCCGTTCCGAATGATGATGAAGACATTAAAATGATTCCCTATGGATTACTAAGAAATTAGCTAAAGCAAAGCAGACTAACATGGCGTAGAGAACATTTGTTTCGACATCCAGTATCCCCCAAAAGTAAAACAAAACTCGAAGGGTTTAATATTGTGCAAAGCATGTAGAAATGTATATTACCAAATATGAACTTGTGCTTGATTTCTTATTAACTCGCCCCATCAAATGTCAATTAACCAATGATCAGATGACACATGCTATGACAAAATGCTTACGAAACAAGTGTTTATAAAATCTCATGTACTTCCCTGTATTAAACAGAGTTGTATTACCCATCAACCTGACTGGGTGGTATTTCTTGGGGATCCCCACTGTTTACAGCAAATATATTAAATTTGGAGGAGGTAGCAATTTGGCAAGAGTACAAAGGGTAAAACTGAATAGATAAATATACAACCGCCTTTATATAATTGTAAGCAAAACCTATTACGTTTTCCCGGGTCTCACTTTGGGATCTTCCCTGGGATTCCCATAGTCCAAGCAATTCAATATGACAAAGTGAGACCCGTATATTAGGAAAAAATTTTTCTTTTTTATTTCAAAAACGACATACTTTCATACAATCAATAAAAGCATTGCATCTGTATCAGTCAAAGACTAGTTTGACGTAGGTTGCATAACAGGTAAATACCTTAGTAAACGCTTCACTGCATTTTGTAGGACAGGAGTAGCATGGACCACCGGCCGGGTGAACGCCGCAATGATGCAACGTTTCAAGGGATCAACCCTCTTTCTCAAGCTTGATGAAAGTATGTCGTTTTTGGAATAAAGAAGAATAATTTTCCTAATATACGGGTCCACCTTTGTCATTTTGAAAGGGTAAAACTGTACTTATCAAGCTCATGTGCACTGCAGCCATTGATTGATTGCAGCTGATTGGTTTTCGCTTCCGAACAGTGTCAAGCGCCAATCGGACTGCAGTGCACAAAAGTCTACCACTGGAAGCAGGAATACAATAGAAGACCTGTGGAGAGGACCAGCAGACATCACTGGGATTGAGTTCAGCACAGAGGTGAATATATATATATATATAAATATATATATATATATATTTTAATCTCCTTATTAGAGAACTTGTGCTTAAAAAAAAAAGTGGGCAATCCCTTTAAGGGAGAGTGGTTCACTTATACACACCGTTTGTCAGTAGCCAAATGTAGAGACCCATTTGAGTTGCAGTCCAAATGATAAGCTTTTAGAGATGGATTTTTCACTAATTTTTACTAGTGTATAATTTTAGATACTTATATTAAAGCATGAAACCACATTTACCTGGTACTAGCTGCATGCAATCTTTGTACTATTTAGATACAATATGTATCTTCATTAAGCCGTACCAATTTACAAAGCAAAGACTAGCACTTTCCTGTGTATTGCTAAAAGTAACTAATGTATCTAATAAAACATTATACACTTGCAGATAGTATTATTAGTCACACTGAAGTATTTGCAAATAGCTGGTAAGGGATACATCATCTAAATAAGAACCGCTGCTTCTGTCCGTGGTGCTGAAAATACATACATGCATTGATCTGTCTCTGATGCATATACTGTAGTTCTGTTTCAAGAACAGTTACTGACACAGTGATAGAAAATCTTTGGCTTCTCGGTGCATAATGCCAGGGAAACTGATAATATTGCTGTATAGCAAGAAGCACTAATGAAGCCAAAACCCAGCTACAGGGCGAACAACTCCAGTGAGCTGCTTACATGCAGGCTATGTTTTTGCAAACTCTGCTTTCTTGTAAGCTTACTGCGAAAAAATATTAAGACATAACACATGAAATATATGAAATACTGTGCAAGTAACTAGCAGATTGCTGACACTGGCATCTTATCTGTATTCAAGTGTAAATTATATGTTTATTTGTATTCTCACAAAATAATAGGGATTTCATAAAGTAAAACAATTGATTATACATTTTTTAACAAATAAATCTTTATGTTTAATCTTATTGAACATGAAGTCAAAATGACTATGAGGTCCTTCAGAATTACTATTAAAGCGCAGCTATTCGATTTATTGGCTATCTGTTGATTTTAATGCACAATGGCAATATTACAAAATGAAGAGCTGAGTGAGGCAAGGCTCTCAGATGTTCCTCATGGAAGGAAACCCAAAAGCTTCTTGACTTACTGTGAATTCTATAGGGTAATAGAGTAGCAAAAGTCATTTTGTAAGACAACCAAATCAATTTTTAAATGTTTGTTCTACAAGGATACATGGTCCATGTTCCTCTGAGTCTGAAGAGAACTGCTAAAAACAATGTAGTAGACATGTTTTATGTGTGATTTATTACCATACATGTACCTCAAAGGTGCCATTCAGATACAAAGTCATACAAAAGGCAATAAACAAATGCAGTGTGAAATACAGCTCGTGTTTTTGTCATATACACACATCTCCATTACATGCAGGTTATTATTGTGGGATATCGTTCTTTGTGCCAAAGAGTTACTTTTTCTACTTATAAGGTGAAACTCCTTTGAAATACAACTTGTGTATTTGTCATCTACTCATATCTACATTAAACAGAGTTTGTTTTATTGTAAATTTTTGATCAAACAGTGGCAGGCCCATCACATCGGAGGGGCAGTGACACAAATATTCCTGGCACAGGTTGCAGCACAGTAAGGGGACGTTGCAGCAGGGGTTACTCGGCGAGGCCAGAGCTACCGGTGTCATCTAGCGGCATTGTGTTGCCCAACAATCCAACGGTTCTTGAATGGATGACTAGGTCATCCACTTCCGCCCAGATGACATCTGACAACCCCAACCAAGTGTTGGTGGGTTCGTCAGACACAACCCTTACTTGGTATGGCCCGAGAGCAGGTCAGGGGCCCTCACCTACCCTCAACCCACCTCTGTCCCATTCGGTTCCCTCAGCCAGAGAACTACTATGTGCTGTGGGCTCGGCGCCACTATACAGCAAGGCTGAACTATTTGAGGACAGTGAGAAGCTACTTGGCAGGAAAGAGGTGGGGGAGACATCCGGTGCTTTTTGCAGTAGGCAGGCAAGTAGTGATGAGGAGAGCGGCATGGGAGATTATGTTGTGTGCTGTCAGGCTCTGTACACTGAGACCTATGAGGAGGACAGCAGTGATGGGCAAACACTAATCGATGAAGATGTAGCCGATCGCAATTGGGAGCCGGGTGACTCAAGGGCTTCATCATCATCATCATCATCATCGGGAGAAGAGGGCGGCAGCGTGCACGTCAGGCAGTGGCGCAGCCAGCAAGTCAGTAGTATGGCTGGGAGTCAGCAGAGTGGCAGCAGTGTGTGTTTGGGAGCCAAACGGCCACTGGGTAGACCACTCGCTTCTCAGGTCTCTTCCAGCCCAGAAAGTAACAGCGCAGGGGCTCAGTGAGACAGCAGCGGTAGCAGAAAGTCAGTGCGGAGCGTTGGTGGTAAAATCACCTACTTGGCTGTGTGGCAGTTTTTTGCCAAGACACTGGAGGAAGTAAACATGGGTATATGGAGAATCTGTGGGCAGAAAGTGAAGCGTGGCCATGGACCTCATGTTGCCACCACAGCCCTGCATCAACATATGTAGCGTCACCATCCAGTGGCCTGGGAGAAACGTTTCTCAGATGTGGTGGTTCATCCTGCCGCAGCAACAGCAGCAGCACCCAGTGGCAGGCATCCCATTTCAGGAATTCAAGGTCCCACCACCTCTGTCGAAGGGAGCTATCTGTCTTTCCCATCATCTACCGGTCCAGATTCTCCTGCTCCTCGCCACTCATCGTGCCAGGAGTCGTTCACCGAGGTGATTGCCAAGAGACAGCAGTATGCATCCAGCCATCCTACGGCGCAGAAGCTGACCGCCCTCCTCTCCAAGTTGGTGGTACTGCCAAGGTGGAGAGTCCCAAGCTTTCATTTCTTTTCGAAAAAGGCAGTACCAGCCATGCATAAATACGTAGAAGAGAAGGTGGGCCAATCCTTGAGCCTGTCGGTGTCTTCCAAAGTGCACGGCAGCATGGACATGTGGAGCTGTAACTACGGTCAGAGACAGTATATGTCCTTTACAGCCCACTGGGTGAATGTGCTTCCTGCCCAGCCACACCAGAAACTTGGAAAAGAAACGTCGCTTTCTCCTCCACATTGTCAAACTGCTGATCCTACACAAATGTCCGCCTCCTCCTCCACTACCCCAGCTTCCAATGCAATGACAGGTCTTAGTACTTCTCCAGCATACCAAATGTGCAGGGCACGCCAGTGTCATGCAGTTCTACATCTGGTCTGCCTGAGCGAACGAAGCCACACAGGGGAGAAACTGCTCTGCATCATGAAAGACAAAATCAATTCCTGGCTTTCTCCGCAGCAACTGAAAATCGGAACCATGGTGACAGACAATGGAAAAAACATGGTGTCCACGATCTGTGTTTAATCTGGTTGTCAAATGGTTCCTCAAGTCTTCCACCCATCTACAAGACATTCTAAAAATGGCCAGAAAACTTTGCATGCACTTCAGATATTCCTACACCGCCAAGAACACCCTCCTTGAGCTGAACAGAACAGAGAAACTATGAACAAAGAAAAACAGAGAGACATCTATGAACAGAGAAAGGCCATTAATGATTTCTTGATTATCCAAGCAGACAGCAGTATTCCCCTGTGTAATTTTGATGTTGACCAGTAGCAGCTCATGCGTGACACCTGTTGTTTGCTCAGGCCCTTGGAGGAGGCCACGTTATTTGTCAGTCGATAGGACTACGGGATGAACAAAGTCATTCCACTGCTTCATGTCCTGGAACAGATGCTCGAGGCAAGGGTAAGGGTTTGGCTGTGCAGTTTGAAGGACAGATTAGAGTCAAAGATTATCCCAAGGCAGCGGACTTGCGGAGCTGGTGAGAGAGTGCAGCCAATGACAGTGACAGAGAGTTCTATCTGCGCCATCATCCATCCTCTCTCAGGTCTGACTGGGGGTTACTCAGCACTCATGTACCACTGCCACAGCTGCCTTTGGGAGTTGTGGGGAGTAGGAGCATTACCAGCTCCATCAGTAGCAACTTGAGTCTGGAGTCGTTAATGAGCAGCTTTCTTCACCCGCCTAGTGAGGAAGGTACTCACCAGCATCAGCATCAGCACCTGCAGTAGACCCGGAACCTTGGATCCTACTATCTACCTACCTCAGCTGCTATTCTGAAGCTGCCACCCACCTGATCCCACACATCTGCTGCCAGCTGCTCCTTCTACCACCCACCTCCCCACTCTTCACTGGGCCATTATGTAGACTTCTGATGCTGCTGCCACCTCCAGGCTATATCACCATGTCACTCTCTGGCTTGATGCTGTTGCTGCTGCCGCAACCTCCTCAATATGTTGTCTAGCTGCCGCCACCTCAAAATTATGACATTGTGCCAATTATGACATCCGGCCTGATGCTGCTGCTGTTGTTGCTGCCACAACCTCCACACTGTGTAATTGTGCCAATCTGTAAACTACTCATGCTGTTGCCACTTTCACTATCTGTCATTGTGCCACTCTGTAAACTACTCATGCTGCTGCCACCTCCACAATCTGTTATTGTGCCACTCTGTCACCAACTCATGCTGCTGCCATCTCCACAATCTGTCTTTGTGCCACTCTGTCACCAACTCATGCTGCTGCCACCTCCACAATCTGTCATTGTGCCACTCTGTGGCCTACTCATGTTGCCGCCACCTCCACAATCTGTCATTGTGCCACTCTGTAAACTACTCATGCTGCTGCCACCTCCACAATCTGTTATTGTGCCACTCTGTCACCAACACATGCTGCTGCCATCTCCACAATCTGTCTTTGTGCCACTCTGTCACCAACTCATGCTGCTGCCACCTTCACAATCTGTCATTGTGCCACTCTGTAAACTACTCATGTTGCCGCCACATCCACAATCTGTGATGATCAGTGACGTCAACCCAAAATTGCTTCCGACACCCTCTCCACTCTTTCAGAGGGGCTCTACATGTATTAGCGTTTAATAGAATCAACACAATAAGTGAAAAAAATCAACTCTTTGCCACAGATATCAATATCCCAAAATCAAAAAAATGCTGGTTCAGGAACAGGTGTGTATATGACACACATACACTGTGTATTTGAAAGTTATTTCACCTCAGTAACTCTAAAATCGGAAGTAATTTGCACAGAGTGCAATGTAGTGCAGCTACATAGAGATGCGTGTGCATAAGAGACACAGTGACAAGTGGCAGAATGTAAAAGGGCTGCCCTATTTATAGCTGCTGGCTGCTGACTGGCTGCATGTCTGCACATGTCATTGTGGCCGTTCTTTTCTTCCTCCCATAGTTCTTTGCCCCATGTCACGCCATATGCTCGTGGCCATTTTAGATTTGTTACCACAAATCGCCATGAACTTAGGCTTTGTTCAGAATCAAATTTTTCCTGAAATTCTAAATGAACACTTCATCAGATTCGATTCGCTCATCCCTAAATGGGACCTTTAAACTAGCATTTTCTCGCTACAATATACATGTTTAAAGGTTAACACTAATAGCAACATTAGAATGATTATGCCTATTTTTAAGATAAAATGCATGTGCTGTTGTTGACTACAGATTGAAGCTTGTGGAATATGTCAACCAATCCAAGGAGTCTCGTTTCTGTAAATGATGATGTCGCAACTCAACAGATTAATAATCTCTGCATCAGTTTCTCAGACTCCACCATGAGACATTTCAGAGATGTTTATATATTCATTCACATTTTGGTCCAAGTAGTCATGTAGTTTTTTTCTCAAGTCAGTTTTTATGTTGTGGTTGACTTTATCTCTGAGAAGGGAGGGGTTGTCTTCTGTTCCTGTCAGGATATAGCTGATGGCCTAAAAGTAGTAGTTTCCATCTCCTTTGGTTTTATATGTACGCCGTGGATGTTCAAGGTCATTTGTGCATCTATAGTGTACACCCTCACAAACATAAGGCAAAGAGTGGCGCTAAGATACCTCCTTCCTGAACTAAGTAGTGGGTTGAAAGTCTTAGTTTGCTTGAGTTTCTGTGTGGCAGAATCACTAGGACAATCATCATGGGACTCGGGTGGTGAGAAGTCTCTTCATCCTGGTAAATCTTAAGGATGCTGGTGTGGTAGGTGTTGCTTAGTACCTTGCCAGTCTTATTGTTCTTAAGTTTTACGCAAGTATTCCACAACTAAGTATGGTCCAATTCAGCGTGGTTTCATCTTTGAACCCATGTGATAAAAACCCTGAAAAGCACTGTTTCTTGATATTAATAATGGTACCAGCAATGATTTCTTTATTGCTATTGTGGCAGCGATCAAAGGCAGGCTTCTGGTGTTGGTACTGATAGTTGAGAGGAGCTTTTTAAGAATGGTTGTCAATGTATTTAGAACATCAGGGTTGGCATAATCTGAAATAGGTGTAGGGTCCCAAATTATATTTTCTAAGGGATTAAGGTCCATAGGAAGCTTGGGCTTTCATACATTCAAGACCTCAAATGGAGTGCACTTTGGTGGAGGCATGCACAAATGTGTGATAGGCGAACAGAACACCACAGATGAGCTGATTACAATTGCTTCCTTGGTCATTAATACTACTTACTAAGAGATTCTTTGAATGTTTGATTGTCATGTTCCCACTGGCCATTTTTTGTGGATGGTAGACAGATGAAATGCAGTAATTTGTTTGAAAATACTCCATCCCGTTGTCGGTGATTAAGTTTACAAGCTCTCGTCCCTTGTCACTAATCAGAGTGTCCATATAGCCAAAGTGGCAAATAAAGTACAAAAAAATTGCTAAAGATTTGGCACTTTTATCTACAACAGCCGTTGCTTCAGTCCATTTAAAGAAATGAT
The DNA here is from genome assembly GCA_025379985.1 of Phyllomedusa bahiana. Taxonomy (NCBI): domain Eukaryota; kingdom Metazoa; phylum Chordata; class Amphibia; order Anura; family Hylidae; genus Phyllomedusa; species Phyllomedusa bahiana. The sequence goes on along the minus strand of JAODAL010056570.1, from coordinate 12,535 downwards.
CAGTGGCAGCAACTAGATGATTGTTGCCATTTGATGTTTCCTGAAGAGGACCGATAATATCAATCCCACCTAAGCTCCATACTTTTCCAGGCACTGGTATACTGTTGAGTGGTGGAACTTCCTTGCTGATTTTGGGATTTATGAAAAAAAAAATGTTTTTGACAGGTCGGTTAACGACGTTCTACATTCCCTTCCAGTAATAACGGTCAGAGACTTTGGCTAATGTTTTATCTCTGCCAAAATAGGCACCAGAAATTAGATTGTCATCACAGGCTTTCAGGATATGTGGCAGTTGGCTTTTAGTGAGAACCTCCTTTTCCTTATGGTAAAAAATCCCTGTCTGCTCAATATTGATTAGCTGTTTGTCTGAACTGGAATTTGGCATTTACATGTTTCTCTGAAAGTAGATCAGTGATCCACTAGGCATACCTTTGTTGTGTTGCAGTGTAGAATTTCTAAAGTTAGTCATACAGCTTGTCGTGCTTGGTTGTCATAATTGAAAAAAGTTTGGTGTCATAGAGAGCAGAGAGAGACATACATAACAAGTTACAATATATAAAATTAACTATGCACTGATGGGACGGCATCCTAGATCCAAGGTCAAAGTGGTATGGTTTCTCTAGACAAGTGGTAAGGGGAGAATTTTAGTGGGTAAAGGTCCCACATAACCTGATTCTCGTCAGGTATCCAATGAGGATGTCTCTCCCCCTGTGAAAAAAAAAAATGGGACAATGTCATCTACTGCCAATTCAATGTAAGCAATTGACTGCATTTTCCAACAAAGGGAAGCAACAGTGCCTGAGTATGATAAAAAAATATCTGCACACTTTTAAACAAGTTAGAGAGAGGGTGAGAAAATCAGTGAATAGTGATGAGCGATTGTGTCAACTATCGTTATCGATTCGATAGTCGATATCGTCAATTATCAAGACGATTTCCGATAGTCGATAATAGATTATCGCAGATGACCATTAAAGTCTATGGGAGAGGAATAACACCTTCATTCTTACACCCAAACAGGCGTGGAGAAGCTGGAATTAACATCCACAACAGTAAAATGGATATGTGCTACATCTTAGGCAACACAATTAGGTTATAAAAGTCACAGAAAAAAAGTCACAGACCATTCACTACCCCTGTCTTGTACCACAGCATGGCCCTTAAACCTGAATGACCCACAAATTAAAAAGTGCCAGAAGGCAGTATTATTTGAACCACCATATTACTTGAACTGGACATTGATTATAAATGTCCTGGGCCACAGCATGAGCCCCGAACCTGCATGACCCCCAGATTGAAAGAGTGCCGGAAAAAGCAGTCTTTTAACCACCATTTTAGTTGAACTGGACATTGACTCTATCTGTCCTGGACCGCATTATGACCATTAAACCTGTCTGACCCACAGATTAAAAAGTTCCGGAAAAAGGAGTCTTTCAACCACCATTTTAGTAGAATTGGACATCGACCATACATATTCTGTACCGCAGCATGACCCTCAAACCTGTATGACCCACAGATTAAAAAGTGCCGGAATAAGGAGTCTTTGAACAGCCATTTTAGTTGAACTGGACATTGACTATGCCTGTCCTGGACCGCAGCATGACCCCAAAACCTGTCTGACCCACAGATTAAAAAGTGCCGAAAAAAGGAGTCTTTCAACCACCATTTTAGATGAACTGGACATTGACTATACATGTTCTGTACCGCAGCATGACCCTCAAACCTGTATGGCCCACAGATTAAAAAGTGCCGGAAAAAGGAGTCTTTGAACCACCATTTAAGTTGAACTGGACATTGACTATACATGTCCTGTACCGCAGCATGACCCTTAAACCTGTCTGAGCCCCAGATTAAAAAGTGCCGGAAAAAGGAGTCTTTGAACACCATTTTGTTGAACTGGGACATTGGACTTTTGCCCTGTCCTGGACCCCCAGCATGACTCCAAAACCCTGTCTGACCCACAGAATTAAAAAGTGCCGGAAAAAAAGAAGTCTTTCCAACCCCCCCCCCCCCCCCCCCCCCCCACCATTTCATTTAAACTGGACATTGACTATCCATGTCCTAGACTGCAGCATGACCCAAAAACCCGCACAGGTGCCCTTATGGACCATCATCAGAAAATTTCTCAATAAGAAATAAACTATATTAAAAACAACTCGTTTTCCATTATTGCAGGTGCTAGAGCTACTTGCCATTCTATTGGTGACATTGTTCCACCGTGACATACAATGTGAAGCAAACGAAACAGATGTCCCCAGTAGGTCAGCGAGGCCTGTCTGAAAATCCTTCATTCTACTGTCAAGTGGGTTGGAGGAAATTACTGATCAAGGCGGGTGAGGCTGTAAACGTGGATCACGCAGGTTCAGCTGGCAGGGCCGGACTTACAGAGGGTGTGGTGAGAGCAAGGGCTGGCGTCCGTCATCTATAAACACGCAGGTTCAGCTACCAGTGCTCGAGTTACAGTGGGTGCGGTGAGAGCCCAGGCAGGCGTCCGTCATCCATTAACACGGCAAAAAATGGCCTTATGATGCAGCAACGAAAACAGTCGTGCTGAAGCAGAGTGCGGTTTTGTCATGAAACCTTGGTGTCTTTTACAGTCTCCTCACCGCAAAACCAGCAAAATTATCTTTTGGGAACTGAGAATAAAAATTGCAGTAAGAAATGATCATTTTAAAAAAAAGTTTTCAAGAGGACCATTTCTTTTTGAAGAAGAATATGAAGTTGACCGGCAACTATTCGGTGACCTCGGCAATTGGGGCCACAACATCATCAGAGATCCATGCCTGATTCATCTTGATGAAAGTCAAACGATCAACATTATCTGTTGAAAAGCCGGATGCGTTTGTCTGTAATGACTCCTTCAGCTGTGCTGAAGGTCCGCTCATATATGACGCTGGCTGCTGGGCAGGACAACACCTTTATGGTGTGGCGAGCGAGCTCGTGCCACTCATCCATTTTGGATACCCAGAAGTCGATTGGGTCCGGAACATATCCAAAAGCATCGGTGTTGAGACGCAGATAGTCGTGCACCATGATCTTAAGCCGGTCTCTGTGTGTTGTATGTGTGGCCTGCATGACATGCGTTGGTGAGGTGGTAAATAAAGATTGCCAGAGGTCACCCATTAGGCTTCTGCCCCAATGCCTGCTGCTGCTACGGCTATTTTGCACTCTACTGCTGTCACTTTGCTGACGTTGTTTCAGCGTGACATTTGAAGAACGTGAAGCAGACGCAACAGATGTCTCCAGTTGATCAATCAGCACGGTCTCCAATTCCTGCATTTTACTCTCTATTTGGGTGGGTGGAAGGAAAGTGCTGAGTTTTGCTTTGTACCGGGAATCGAGGAAGGTGGCCACCCAGTACTGTTTTTTCAATTTGATGGCCTTAATGCGGGGATCATGTTGGAGAAATGGAGCATCCAAGCCTCATGTGAGAGATGGAGCCTTGATTTCCCAAGCCTCTGGGTCTAGGGGCACTAGAAAACTAATCTTCCTCATCTTCCTCCTCCGCCTCAAATTGCGCCAACCTCTTTCCAAGGCAGGGATGCCCGGTAAACGTCGGTGTCAGGGAATATCTCATCCTCCTCCTCTCCCCTTCCTCCGGCACAGCTTCAACACAGGCCTGACTTGCCTCAGATGATGCACCCTGAGAGCTGAGGTGCCGCCTTGCACTAGCCCTGGACCCCAAACCACTGCCTAATAAAGACCGAAAAAATCATGAAACTGTCGGGCGTTCTGAATTCGACAGAGAGAAAGGCTCCGTGTCCGCATCTATGTCTGTCTCCTCCTCTGTCGCAGGTTGGACCTGATGTTTCAGAGTGTCCAACGATCATTCCAGAACTAAGATCACCACAATGCTCATGCTGACAAGGGCATTGTCCGCATTGACCATTTTGGTGGCTTCTTCAAAACTGGAAAGGGAATGGTGCGAGCTTTTTTCACCTGCCTCCATCTCGGTGCTCAACACCCCGAGGTCCGCACCGCTGCTTGTCAGGCCATGTGTCACTTCGTACTGCGTAATGGCATTGCGCTGCTGCCACAATCATTTGGAGCTGTGGAGGGTGGAATTCCAATGTGTTGCCACGTCAACAATGAGACGGTTGACGGGGAGGCCGAGCTGACACTGCAATGCAGCCAGGCAGGACGAAGCAGGGTGCGAATGGTGGAAGTGCGAGCTCAGACCTCGAGCCTTCCTCAGCAGGCAGTCCAGACCCGGGTAACGCTTTAGAAATTTCTGGACGACAAGGTTCATGACATGTGCCAGGCAAGGGATGTGCTTCAGCCTACCGATCTTAAGGGCCGCCAGCAGATTTCGCCCAGTATCGCACACCACCTTGCCTGGCACAAGGTTCTTGTCACCCAGCCAGCGCTCGGGCTCGTTGCGGAGAGCCATCCACAGCTCCTGACCTGTGTGTTGACGGTCTCGAAGACAGATTAATTTCAACATGGCCTGGTTTCTCTGGGCAGGTGATGCCATCAGAGGACCTTGGGGGAAAGAACCCTGCACCATCCCTGCGGTTTTGAAGAGCGTGCGCCGAGCCTGAGACCCACCCTTACCACCAGAGACATCCATCCAGCTCACCCAGTGAGCTGTCACAGAGATATAGCGGCCTTGGCCGTGCTTACTAGTCCTTATGTCGGTGGTCAGATGGACTTGCCGGACACAGATGCAGAAAAACGCACTTGAAATTTTAGAGGGACACGTGGCGGGGCCAGTGCAGGGACGGCTATTCGGGCAATGAAATGCCTGTTCGGCATCTGGTATTGGGGGCAGGCAAGGCCCATGACGTGGCGGAAGCCATCTGTGTCCACCAGACGGAAAGGCAACATTTCCATGGCTAAAAGCCTGGCAATGCCGACATTCAAGGCTTTTGGCTTTGGGAGGGTTTTGGGTTTAATTTGTTTCTTCTGCTCCCAACCTAGAAGACAGAAGGCTGGCTGCTAGACTGGCCACTGTACGGCATGCAGGTCGTCAAACTGGTGGAAGGAGAAGCGGTAGGATGTGTCTCTAGTGGTGCTGGTTTGGTATGGGGCGCGGTGGAGGCTGAAGCGGAGGCTGATCCCTGATCAGGACTCTGAGAGACATGGGCAGCTGAAGAACACTTTGGTGGTGGCGGAGGAGGAGTGGGCGGAGACAGAGGGTGTGACAGTGGTTGGAAGCCCGTCATCGGTGTGGCCTTTTTTGGCCCAAAGTGTTGCCTCCATTTCAACTCATGCATTCGCTGCATGTGACAAGACATGTTGGTGGTGGTTAAACACCTAGGATTCTTGCCTCTACTGATGCGTTTACGGCAAAGGCGGCATATGACATCGCTGGGTGAATCAGAGGCTTGCTTGAAAAAGGCCCAGGCTTGAGAGGTCCTGGACCTTTTTGACGACGATAAGCGAGGGCAATGTTTCCGCGATCGTGGCTGGGCGGAATCATTCCAGCGGACTTCTGCGACTGCCCTCTCCCTTTTTGAGGCGGAGCCGTACTGACACTACCCCATCGTCTTCCTCCTCGCCCAGTGATGAAGTGCTCGCAAACAAATTCTGCTGAAAAGCCCACGTTGGATCCGAAGTCCTCATCATCGTACCCATCAACCCAGGTGACTTCCTGTCCTGACTTCTGCATCCCGGGGAAAATGGGGCTCAAGCAACAGGCACTGCAAGGCTTGCCGACCACCGGATTTTTGGCAAATGACGACTTCCTTCCCCTCTGATGACACAGCAATTGGGCGTCAGAGCAGAAAAAATCATCCCTTTGGCCTCCTTGATTTTTGGAAACCCTTTTCCCAACGATTTTGTCATCAAGGGTTCAGAAAATGGATTTCCGTGGTGGGTACACGAGTGACATTTGGCTTCCTCCGCTTCATGTTGTAGGATGCTGACAATTGCTGATGACGACATTTGTGGCCGTGACTGGAAGGACGAGGAGGTAAGACTGCTGGATGCGGGTTTTGCATTAACCACTGAAGAACAGATTTGCGACGCTGTTCGTTACTGAGATTCACAGGGCCCTGACCCAGCGATGACAGGCCTGACGGTCCTGAAACCCGACGATCGCTGGCTTGCATGTTGTCGTCAGCACGGGAAAGGGAAAACACCTTCTCTCGTACCTTACCTCCATGTCCTACACCCTCTTGCTCGCTTACCCCCTGCATTTCGCTCCATGTTCAGAAAGATAAAAATTTAAGAAGGTATGGAAGAGTTTTTGACAGTCTCTTATTGAAAGACGGCGATTCACAGCTATTCTTAAATCCCTCTAATTTCCTACAGCCAACTAGGATTAGAAAATGAATTGGTTCTAGCGAATACCTGTGAAATGCGGTTCTGGGTGGAGAACCGTAAGCAAAAATCAACAGTGTTCTTTCCTATCAGTCCCATGGATTTACAACTGCCCCGTAGGGGCCAGGAATTGATAGTTTTAAACAAACTATCATACAAGGTGCTATCTGCGCAAACTGAGATTCACTGAGCGCAATAAAAACTATTCAGAAGTTACACGGATGAGAAATTTCGTTTTTTGCAGCAATGACAAAAGAGGAACAGTTTTCTAGAAAATTTTTCTATCAGAATTGTCATGAACTTGGCTATTTGAAAAAAACTAGCGTCGCACCAGTGCAATACAAACTATTTTAAAAGTTATACGGATACAAAATGGTGGTTTTTGGACCAATGAAATACGCCAACAGTAACTAAGAAATTTCTGTATCAAATTTAAGTAGAAAGGGGGCTTATTTGAAAAAAAACTGGGGCGAACCAAGGTGCAATACAGCTATTTAAATGTTATACGGATAATAAAGGGGTTTTTGCACCAATGAAATACAACAGCAATTACTAGTAAATTTCTGTATCGTAATATAAGCACAAGATAGGTCTTTGAACAAAAATGGCCTGCGCCAAAGTGAAAATCACCTTATTAAATTGTGTACGGATAATAAAAGGTGGGTTTTGCACCAATGAAATACAACCACAGTTACTAGAAAATTTCTGTATCCGAATGTAAGTACAAGGTGGATTTTTGAACAAAAATGGCTTGCGCCAAAGTGAAAAAAACCTAATTAAATTGTTTACGGATAATAAAATGTGGTTTTTGCACCTATGAAATACAACAGCAATTACTAGCAAATTTCTGTAATCCTAATGTAAGTACAAAAAGGTGGGTCTTTGAACAAAAATGACCTGCGCCAAAGTGAAAAACACATAATTAAATTGTGTACGGATAATAAAAGGTGGTTTTTGCACCTATGGAATACAACAGCAATTACTAGCAAATTTCTGTATCCTAATGTGAGTACAAAGGGGAGTCTTTGAACAAAAATTCCTGCGCCCAAAATGAAAAAAACACGTTAATTAAATTGTGTATGGATAATAAAAGGTGGTTTTTTGCACCATTATGAAATACAACCCGCAATTTTCTAGCAAATTTCTGTATCCTTATGTAAGTACAAGGTGGGTCTTTGAACAAAAATGGCCTGCGCCAAAGTGGTAAAAACCTAATTAAATTGTGTACGGATAATAAAAGGTGGGTTTTGCACCAATGAAATACAACCACAGTTACTAGAAAATTTCTGTATCCGAATGTAAGTACAAGGTGGATTTTTGAACAAAAATGGCTTGCGCCAAAGTGAAAAAAACCTAATTAAATTGTTTACGGATAATAAAATGTTGTTTTTGCACCTATGAAATACAACAGCAATTACTAGCAAATTTCTGTACTTATGTAAGTACAAGGTGGGTTTTTTGAACAAAAATGGCCTGCGCCCAAAAATGAAAAACACATAATTAAATTGTGTACGGATAATAAAAGGTGGTTTTTGCCCCCTATGAAATACAACAGCAATTACTAGCAAATTTCTGTATCCTAATGTAAGTAAAAAGGTGGGTCTTTGAAAAAAAATGACCTGCGCCAAAGTGAAAAAACACATAATTAAATTGTGTACGGATAATAAAAGGTGGTTTTTGCACCTATGAAATACAACAGCAATTACTAGCAAATTTCTGTATCCTAATGTAAGTACAAGGTGGGTCTTTGAACAAAAATGGCCTGCGCCAAAGTGAAAAACACGTAATTAAATTGTGTATGGATAATAAAAGGTGGTTTTTGCACCTATGAAATACAACAGCAATTACTAGCAAATTTCTGTATCCTAATGTAAGTACAAGGTGGGTCTTTGAACAAAAATGGCCTGTGTCAAAGTGAAAAAAACCTAATTAAATTGTGTACGGATAATAAAAGGTGGTTTTTGCACCTATGAAATACAACAGCAATTACTAGCAAAATTATGTATCCTAATGTAAGTACAAGGTGGGTCTTTGAACAAAAATGGCCTGCGCCAAAGTGGTAAAAACCTAATTAAATTGTGTACGGATAATAAAAGGTGGGTTTTGGACTTATGAAATACAACAGCAGTTACTAGATAATTTCTGTATCCTAATGTAAGTACAAGGTGTGCTTTGAACAAAACTGGGGTGCACAAAAAAAAGGTACTCTTTCACCCCAGGTGCGAGGTTTTTGGGTGGGCAAAAACTGGTTTAAAAAAAAAAGCCATTTCAATGTAGATTCAAAGCAGAGTCTGGGCTGCACAATATACACTCTCCTTTCAAAAGCCTGCCTGCCTGTCTGTGTTCGTCCGCCCTCCCTTCGCAGCTGTACAGCGCTAGATGCTTCTTTAAAAGTCTCAGCCTAACTAGGAACTGAAATTGTCTAATCTACCTATGTTCTAATATTCACAGCTAAAAGCATAGTTGTCTGTGTGAACACAGAGAACTGTGTCTCTGAGCTGAGCTGTTTTTAGCAGAAAGCTAACACACTTCCTGCTCTTATGAGACACACTGATGCTGAACAGGAAGGGCTGTTCTATGTAAAACGAGGTCATGTGATCTTTCCAGCCAATGACAATCATTAGAGATGGGCGAATTTCTGAAAAATCCGATTTGCTGACTTCGCAGAATTTTCCGACAAAATTCGTTTCGATCTGAATTGCTTCAGGACGAATTGCATTAAAAAAAAGCTATTTCCAGGCTGCACAGAGCCTGCAGGGTGCTGTAGAACGTTGTGCCATGCTTAAATATGCAGAGGGAGCTTGGTTTGGTCTTCATACAATGTTGTGTTTTAGTATGACACGCAGATGACTGCCGTCGCTCTTAGAAAACGCTTCACTATAAAAAATTTCCCTTGGCACTTTTAAAAGGGCAAAACTGGCCAAAAAACTCAAGCGGGAATGTAGCCTGAAAAAAGTCATGGCAGCGAAAGCTGGAAAAAAACAAGCTGAGAGCTCATTTGGCAACATCAGTGACAGAGTGTGGAGGTGACGGCAGCAGCCATAGCAGCATGAGGTCAGAGAGTGGCACAATGACATTCTGGAGGTGGCAAAACAGGAGTAGGCCACAGAGTGGTACAATGACACAGTGTGGAGGTGAGTGCAGCAGCCACAGCAGCAGCATGAGGTCAGACAGTGGCACAATGACATTCTGGAGGTGGCAAAACAATAGTAGGCCACAGAGTGGCACAATGACAGAGAGTGGAGGTGACGACAGAAGCAGCACGAGGTCAGAGAGTGGCACAATGACACATTTTGGAGGGAACGGCATCAGCCACAGAAGCATCATGAGGTCAGGCAGTGGAACAATGACATTATGGAAGTGGCAAAAACAGGAGTAGGACACAGAGTGGCACAATGACGAGAGTGGAGGTGACGGCCAGCAGCAGCATGAGGTTAGAGAGTGGACAATAACACAGTGTGGAGGGCATGCAGCAGCATAGGACAGACAGTGGCACATGACAGAGTGTGGAAGGGGCCGGCAGCAGCCACAGCAGCAGATGAGGTCAGGCAGTGCACATGACATTCTGGAGGTGGGAAAACGGTTAGGAACAGAGTGGCCAATGACACGTGTGAGGCACAGCAGCAGCCATGCAGCAGCACGAGGTCAGACATACAATGACACGTGTGGAGGGCATGGCAGCAGCCACAGCGGAAAGAGGTCAGCAGTGGCACAATGACATTCTGGAGGTGGCAAAACAGGCGTAGGCCACAAAGTGGCACAATGACACAGTGTGGAGGGCACAGCAGCAGCCACAGCAGCAACATGAGGTCAGACAGTGGCACAATGACATTCTGGAGGTGGCAAAACAGTAGTAGGCAAATCAGCATGCTGCGGGCCATCTGCACATGTGACTCCGAGGGGCTCCCTGCCTCCATCTCCACTGTATACTGACACGGTGCTTGCAGGTCATCTGCCTCGTCTTCCTCATCTCCATCTACCTCCTCAGCTGCTCCTGCTCCTCCCCTTTTTGTCACCTGGGTAGAAAAAACCACTCATTTCACCAGGGCAATGCTTTTGCTCCAATGTCCTCCTCCTCCTTCTCCAGTACAGTCCCCACCGGACCCATGTGGCCACAAGATGTAGTCGCCACATCTCCAGTCCCCTGCCCAGACAGATTTTTCGCATCTGTTCCAGGACATGAAGCAGTGGAATGACGTTATTCATCCCGTAGTCCTGGGCGACTGACATATAACGTCGCCTCCTCGAATGGCCTCAACAAACGGCAGTTGTCACGCATGAGCTGCCACTGGCTGACATCAAAGTTACACAGGGGAGTACTCCAGACTGCCTGGATCATCAAAAAATCGTTAAGGCCCTTTTTCTGTTCATACAGTCGGTCCAACATGTGCAGGTTGGAATTCCAACGGGTGGAAACATCGCATATCAGAGTGTTTTGGGGGAGGCCGTTCTGCCACTGTAATTCGAGGAGGGTGTTCCTGGCTTTGTAGGAATGGATGAAGTGCATGCACAGTTTTTCCCGGCCATTTTCAGAATCTTCTGAAGATCGGTGGAAGACTTCAGGAACCTTTTCACAACCAGATTGAACACATGCGCCAGGCAGGGCGCATGGACCATCCCTCCTCGGTGCAGCGGAGACACCGTGTTCTTCCCATTGTCTGTCACCATGGTTCCGATTTGCAGTTGGCGCAGAGAAAGCCACACATCGATTTCTTGCTGCATGACGCGGAGCAGCTCCTCCCCTGTGTGACTTCGTTCGCCGAGGCAAGCCAGGTGTAGAACTGCGTGACACCGCTGTGCCCTACATATGTGGTATGATGGAGCAGTACTTGTGGAGGCTGAGATGACGGTGGTGGTGGAGGCGGACATTGGCACAGGAGCCGCAGTTTGACAACGTGGAGGAGAAAGCGCCATCTCCTGTCCAAGTTGTTGGTGTGCCTGGGCAGGAAGCACATTCACCCAGTGGGCCGTAAAGGACATTTTACTGGCCCTGACCCCTAGTTACAGCTCCAGACTTCCGCACTGCCGTGCACCTTGGAACAAACCGATAAGCTCAAAGACTAGCCCACCTACTGTTCTACATATTTATGAAGTGCTGGTACTGCCTTTTTGGAAAAGAAATTACGGCTTGGAACTCTCCATCTCGGCTCGGCACAAGCCATTAGTTCTCTGAAAGGTGCAGAGTCCACCATTTGGAAAGGGAGGGACTGCAGTACCAACAACTTTGGGCAGGAGCATGGTTAGCTTCTGCACCTTAGGATGGTTGGACGCTACTGTTGTCTCTTGGCAATCGCCTCGCTGAACGACTGCTGGAGCCATGAGTAGCGAGGGGGCAGGAGCATTGGACCCGGGAGATGATGGCAAAGAGAAACAGCTCCCCTTTTGCAGAGGTGGGGGAGCCTTGACTGGCTGCAATGGCATTTGTGCAACTGGGCGCTGATGCTGCTGTTGCTGTGGAGGCAAGGGTGGACCACCACATCTGAGCCAGGTTTCTCCCAGGTCACCGGATGGTGACGCTGCATGTGTTGATGCAGGGCCATGTTATCAATGTTAGCTCCCTGGCCACGCTTCACTTTCTGCCCACAGATTCTACATATACCCATATTCGGCTCCTCCAGAGTGTCCTAGCAAAGAACTGCCACAGCGCCGAGTATCTGATTTTACCGACAACGCTCCGCACTGAGTGACTACTGCCGCCGCTGCCTCGCTGAGCCCCTGTGCCGCTACTTTCTTAGACTTGCGAAGCGGGTTTTCTGCCCCGTGGCCGCTTGGCTCCCGACCTCACACTGCTGCTCCCCTGCTGACTCACGGCCACACAACCCACTTGCTGGCTGCACCGCTGCCTGATGCGCAAGCTGACGCCCTCTTCTCCTTACAATATTGAAGCCCTTGCCTCACCCGGCTCCCAAGTACGGTCGGCTACATCATCATCGATTTGTGTTTCATCATCACTGCTGTCCTCATCACCGGTCTTGAAATGCAGAGGCTGACCCCTCACAACATGACCTCCCATGCCACTCTCCACATTTTATACTTTGCCACCTACTGCAGAAGCAGGGGATATTGGCCCCATTTCTTCGCTGCCAAGTAGCTGCTGACTGCCCTCTTTAAATTGTTCATCCTCGCTATATAGTGGTGCTGAGCCCAGACCACATAGTAGATCTCTGGCTGAGGGAAACGGATGGGACAGAGACGGGTTGAGGACAGGTGACGGCCGCTTACCCGCTCCTGGGCCATGCCAACTAAGGGTTGTGTTGATTCCACTGACTCT
>JAODAL010056569.1:0-23211 GCA_025379985.1 Phyllomedusa bahiana | reverse complement strand
AAAAATAAAAAAACCAAAAAAAAAAACCAAAAATTTTAAAAAAAACATATTTCCGTATGTTTGCGGGGTTTTTTGCTTTTAAGGCGTTAAATCTTGGTAAAATACAAGTGTTTTTGTATTTACAGTTGATAGCACCCGGGAGTACCAAACATGTAGGGTTTCCTTTTATGTTTTGGTCCGTAAAAACTTCCAAACTTTTTTTTTTTTTTAAATTTTTCGCCCCCGGAGGGTGCATTTTTTGGGGCTGAAACTATTTTTTATGCTAGCGTTTGGGAAGGATGTGACTTTTTATCTCTTTTATTCCTTTTTTAAGTGACATAAAAGTCAAAAAATGCAATTTTGCCGTTTGGAATTTTTTTCTCTACGGTGTTCAGCGCACGGGATAAATGTTTGAAAATTTTTTTATAGATCGCTTTTTCGGACACAGTGATACCAAAAATTGAAATTTTTTTATTATTTTATTGTTTTTTATTTGTAAAAGGAGAAAGGGGGGGGGATTTGAATTTTTAATACTTTTTTTTTTGTACGTAAAACTTTTTTTAAATTCTTTTTACTTTTTAACATTGAGGCCCCCTATGTTACTTGACCCAAAGTGGCGCAATTGTCAATACATCAAATGCATTGCAAGGAAAAGCATTAAGGTCCCAAAGATGGCGGTTTTTCCCCCCCTTCCTGTTCTGCGGCCCCGGAAGAGGAGCAAACCAGGACATGGAAGGCAGGAGCCTTCCCCCAAAGGCCCCCACTTCCGTCCGGGGGTTTGGGATGTTGCACTTTGCCGAGGGTCCCCGATCACCCTCAAGTAAGTGCGGGGCACCGATCTCATTCATTCAACGCCGCGGCCATCTTTTGCCGCGGTGTGAGGGGTTTAAAACGCGGCGGGCGGGCCCCCATTCCCGCGTAACGGCCGGGGTTAGCGGCGATTAGCCGCAAACACCGGCGGTTTGGCGGGGGGGTCGCGGAGCTACCCCCCTAAAAGCCTTTTACGGCCCTGGGACGTCTCATCCCCCGGGGTCTTAAGGGGTTTAAACTTCCCACCCCGAGTATCATAAAGCGTAATTTTACCTGGGCCGGGTTTTAGTAAAATAGGGGGACCTCACTTTTTTTTTTTATTACTTTGTTATTTTTAGATTTTTAATAAAGGATCAAAAAATGTGGAGTTTCTTATTTTTTTATACCCAGCCAAGGAAAAAAAGGGGTTTTGCGGGCATACTTTTAAAATTTGGGAATGTACTGAATTTTGGGCCCTTTTTTCCAATAAAAACCACCTGCTTTACCCCAGAACTGGACAACACTTACATTCCCCCTTTTCTGATGGTAACCTTTATTTTCCCAAACCCCGGGTGCAATGGTACAGGGTAATAGTGCAGGGGGTTAGTATCAGACTTTGGCCCACAAAAAAACCCTGGATGACCCCAAAGCCCCAAAATGTAATGAAAGGCATTTGCAGAACTCCATTACTAAAGAATAATCCATACCAGACCACGGTCTACATTTTGGATAGGTTTGGCTCAGTTCCCCAAGAACCCAAATCCCTATTTCCTACACCAATTCCTAAACCACATATTTACCCCCTTAATCATGCTGTCTCTCTGGTGTGGAACTTTTTACGGATTTTTTTTTAGATTACTACATTTCGTTCCGTGGTCAAGCTAGGGCCTAAGCTCTGAATATTTTCCAATAACCTCAACCACCTGTAATTCAAAGTAAGCCATTTGTGCAGCGGGGAAAAAAAGCCTAGTGGGGGAAAACAAATTATATACAGGGGGTACGGAAAGTATTCAGACCCTTTCTGTGACACTCATATTTAAAGGGGTTTTCTCACTATATAAATGTATCTTACCTCGGTCCTGTTTTCTTGGTGTCATTTTGAATTCCGTTTACTGGCTTCTACTAGGCTTCAGTAGAAGCTAGTTCTTACTATAGAAACCCAGTGCGGCGCCTATCAAAAGAATCAAAACTTCGTAGCTATGCAACCTGGGCGAGCACCCAACAAGGGGGGAAAACTCAGAATGTGGGTAACTTTTAAGGACCATATGCAAATACTTGTTTTTTTAACCTTTAACATAAAAAGAAATTTTTAAAATCAGAAAACCCCTTTTTAAAACCACATGCTGTCCTTTTCCTTCTGCCCCCAGAGGTTTCTACTCCTTCATTGTCCAGCTGTGTTACACAGATGCCAGGTGTTAGTGGCTAATTGCAGATAACACCCAGCGGTTACAGCGCGGGGATGCCGCCTCCCGCCCACACTGTTTAACCCTTTAGACACTGCGGCAAAGATGGGCGCGGCGTCTAAATGAATGAAAAACGGAGCCAGGTACCGTTCTTCACTCTGAGCTGAGTCCTCCTAGAGTTTTTTCTACTCCTTCATTGTCCAGCTATGTTACACAGATGCCGGGTGTTAGTGGCTAATTGCAGCTAACAACCGGCGGTTATAGTGCGGGAGATGCCACCACCCGCCCACGCTGTTTAACCCTTTAGACGCTGGGGCAAAGATGGGCAAGGCATCTGAATGAGTGAAAAACGGTGCCGGGTACCGTTCTTCACTCTGATTGGAGTCCCTGCAGCGTGACTGCGGGGATCCTATGGCTGGACATGGCAGCGTGAAGCCTTGTGAAGTCTCCCATCGCTGCCATGTTCTCGTTTGCCCCACTTCCGGCCCCAGACAGGAAGTGGGGAAAATGCCATCTTGGTACAGCCTAATGCTTTATCTATAAAAATATAACATCATTTATCCCGTACGCTGAATACCGTAGAAGAAAAAAATTCCAAATACCAAAATTGCATCTTTTTGGTCATTTCATGTCCTATAAAAATTTAAATAAAAGTGATTTAAAAAGTTGCATGAATTCCAAACTGTTAACAATAAAAAGTACGCTTCAGCCCGCAAACAATGCCGCCTCACTGACGTCCCTAGGTGTTAGTACAAAAAAGTTATTGGTCGCACAAAATTTCAAATATAGAAAATGTTTGGAGTCTTTTTACTGCACCAAAACATAACGGAAACCCTAAATGTTTGGTATTGCCGGATGCGTATCAACCTGTAGAATACAGGTAATACATCACTTTTACCGAAGATTAAACACCGGAAAAACAAAACTCCCGCAAACATGGCGAAAGTACTTTTTTTTTTTTTCACATTTTGCCCCACTTAGATTTTTTTTGCCAGTATAGTCTATGGTAATATGAATAACACCACTGGAAATTACATCTTGTCCCACAAAATAAAAGCCCTCATGTGTTTATATAGGTGGAAAAATAAAAACATTATGGGTTTTGGAAGGCGAGGAGGAGAAAAATGAAGAGTATTATTTTTTACCTTTGGAGGTGTTAAAGGGTTAATCAGCAAAAAATTAACTTTTTTTATTTTACCAAATGGCTGCAATGAAACAAAAAGTGAAAAATCTAAAGGGGTCTAAATACTTTCTGTACCCACTGTATATTTTATAGAATGGTTTGCGGTGTCACTTCTTTTTTAAATGTAAGCATTTTATAGCCAAAAATCTATAGTGTTAGTTATAGTGTAAGATCAGATCTGCTGATTATTGTTTAATAAAAAGATAGAAAATCCAGCAATATATTACAATAATTGTTTTGTACAGCTTTTCAGAATTCCATTGCTGCCTGTGTGTGGGCTGTGTGTCCATGTTATACATTTTCATCTGTGCTTTTACCATTAACCTTCACCTTGAACAAATTCAAAAAAGCCTGATCTGCTATAAGATTGACACAATGCGCTCAGAAACTGAAGGGAATGATTTAACAAAGGAAAGAGTACATGCTGAAAAATTGGGCAAGAGGTTGTGTGAAAAATTTCATTGTAATTATCTTTTTTTGTTGTGGCTGAAGAGTGAGAAAGAAAGAAAGTCAGAGCATACCATCCAAATGACTTGATTATCCTAAAAAATGAGAAAAACAAACTTTATTAGATTTATTACTCAGAAATGCTTGTTAAATTATCCATAAAGAATAAACAGCACCATCTGAATAAGTCACTATAAATGACTCCATCTTTTCATGCACAACCATTCGTTTGCTGGCATTAAAAGAAGTATTAATATTGTGGGAAGGAAATATCTTACCTTCATGCTATAACTGAACATTTTAAAACAAAACATGTAATATTGTGTCCAGTGCATTAGTATCATATTAAAACTTATGTAAGGCTAAATCAACTCGGGTTGTAATGTTTGTTTATTACTTGTTTGCATACTTGAAGGCAACCTGACATGTTGAACATGTTGTTCTATCCATAGGCAGCTTTTTATAGAGCAAGAGGAGCTGGGTAGATTAACTATAATTATGTGGGAAACTATTCAGTACAGAGGTCCTTAAACTAACAATATTAACCCCTTAAGGACCGGGTCTATTTTGGACTTAAGGGACACTTATTTTGTTTTAATTTTCCATCAACACTTTTTTTATTTTTCTGTTCACGTGGCAGTATGCCGGCTTGTATTTCAACGGAATGAGTTGTGTTTTTCAATTTTTTGAGGTAGAAATAAATTATGGACAAGTGACTTTTTCAACTATATTAACTATGTAAGTTATTGATTAACTTTTATCAACTGTTTCTAGGAGGGAATAGAAAAATAATACACAGAAATTTGTCATTGTTTTTAATATTTTATTTTTTTGTGTTTACTCTGCAGCATAACTAATGTGTTGTATTTATTGTGTGTTGGTACAGATTTGAGGATATCAAATATATATAGTTCTTTTATGTTTTATTACATTTGCACAATAAAAACACTACAAAAAATAATTATTCTATTTTATGTTATCTTTTTTTATTATTTTACTGATGTAGGCTTGTTTTGTGTCGAACCAGAAGTAGTTTTAATTCGAACCACAGAACTTATTAACGTTTATTATTTTTCTTCAATAAAGGATGGGCAAAAAAAGTAAATATTTTACTTTTAAATGCTTTTTTAAATGGCATGCGGTTGCAATGACATGTCAACTTGGTATGTGGGTCATAATGATCACAGTGATGCACTATTTGTGTATATTTTATGCCTTTTTATACCACTATTTTTAAAATAAAATAAATTTTATAGGGAACATTTATTTTATTGCATTTTTTAAAGTTAACTTTTCATTACATCCTTTGATCGCTCATATAATGCTTTGGTATAGTCAGTGTCAATCACCACCAGGCCCCTGCAACAACTGTGATGGCAGAACTCCTGTGCAGTTAGTCACCATAATGTACAGGTATATCATGGTGGCTTAATGGGACAATTGGTTAAAAAAAATGGTGACTTAACACGATAAATCTCTGAAACGCTAGTAATTGGTGCTACAGACCCTAAAATGCCAACTCCCCCCAAAAACAAACAAATTGAATAATAGAGAGCAATAAGCAGGCTGTGGGGATGGCCGCAAAACCTATTATGGTCCATAGACCACATAGGGCTCCTAGACGAGAAGATTTGAAGGGAGAAAGTTACAGCATATCGACAGTACATTCAAGTTGAACAACTCTTATACTGTAGCTAAAATGGAATGAGTAGCATCTCCACTGAATGTCTTCCTCTATGCTACACCAAACAGGGTATCTGGCAATACTGGTTTACACTGATGCACTGTGATATGCACATTGTTTTACTTATTTATGCATTTTAAAAAAGCAACAATAAAAACTAGTCCACATGGGAATAGGGTAAACCCTGAGCATTGTAGACCTAGATTTGTTTTTTTAACTGCATATACATACTAGGGTGATTTAAAAAAAAAAAAAAACTGAGGAAGAGAGGCAAAAAGCAAGAGGCAGAGTATAGGAGGCATGTACAGTCATTTACAGTAACTGTAGGGTGGGCCTTTAAAATAAACTCCACTAGTGGACCTATAAACGGCTCAACTAGAGGGCCCCTAAAATTAACTCCACCTGTGGGCCCTAGACACCTCAGTCTGACACTGGTGCCAGTTGTACAGTTACGCAAGGTACCCCATGCTGGCTTACAACCAATTGATATGCCTGAGTTGTAAGTATTGCCTTATATTTATGTTTTTAAGTAAATAATGGCCCATTTTTTTGTGATTTTTTTTTAATGTAAATTGTTAGTGCAGGATCTTGCAAGGAAATGAGGACTCTTGATGTAGGATGCGAGCTTGCGAATATATTGGCCTCTGTATCAACTAATACCTCATACTTGATATTTTTCCAGTATGTAGTTTTGCCTTGTAATACTGAGGGGCAGAGGGTGTCACTATTTTGTGTTGGATACTTGATATGTGCTGGGTAGCTCGCCCAATCAAATAGTAAAGGTGTCATCAATGTATTGTAAGCCAGTATAGTGTACCATACATAACTAAACAACTGGCACCCTTTATAATATATCTTTATTTATATGCAATTATAATGCTAACAATTGCCCTCCTTGTGGATAGAAGGTGTATGAGTTGTTGTTTATCAGTATTTTTGCAATTGTGAGATCTCCCCTGCATGGTGTAGTTTCTTTCCTGCATTCTGGTGTTAACTGATACTTATCTAACTAGATCACTGCAAAATGAAACAAGGAGCAGAGAGAAGCGCACCTCGTGCACATAAACTTTTGTATGAAGTTTAAAAAAATTCTGGGGGTATTAGTCTCTCACCTGGACGAGTTGTGCAAGGTAAATGGCACAACTCTTTATAAGCGTTTGTAGAAAATTAAGATTCCCCGAGGATAAAGCCAAGCACCCAAAACTCCGTCAGGTCGGTGAGCCCTCCACAGATTCTCTGTGGTCTCCGGCAGCAATAAATAGTCACTGTGCTTTTACTCCTCACCATAGGCGAGCAGCAAAACTCAGTAAAAAACTTGGTGCAGCGCTCAGGCGATGGGTAGAATAAAATAAAATAAAATAAGGGACAAGACACTAGGCATCTAGCCAATTAATGTATCTCTTTAATGTCCAAATTAAAAGCAGAACAGCAAGACGCGTTTCTTGAGGATCTACCTCGCTTCATCAGTTGCATGTGTTCACACTGCATGGGTTGTCCTTTATATATAAAGTTTTGCAATCACTCAATAAAACATAAAAAATGTTATAACAAGAATAAAACACCTAAATTTTTGTTAAAAACATATAAATAACAACTGTAAAAAATATAATAAATTTAATTTTTTTTTAGAAAATTACCTTAATCTCTAAAATCAAAGAGATTTTAAAAAGATCAATTAGAATGTACTGCATTACCGAGGACACTAGGGGGAGCACTAGTCTTGATTACCCATATGGTTAAAATTCAATATTTATTCACTCAAAGTTCAGCTTATGTGGTTACTCTGAAAAAACAGCAGGATGTACTGTTGCTACATATATCTGTACACTCATGAGTATTTGTCAGAAAATAAATGTATGCCCAATACATATATGCACAAATTAGATGAATGCCCACAAATTAAATGTATGCCCGATAAAAGAAAAAAAATAAAAGAAAAAAAATAAATGTATGCAAAAAAAATGTATGCCCGATAAATGTATGCAAAAAAAAAATGTATACCCGATAAATGTATGCAAAAAAGAAAAAAAAATGTATGCCCCGATAAATGTATGCAAAAAAGAAAGAAAAAAAAAAGTATGCCCGATAAATATATGCACAAAAGAAATATATGCCGATAAATATATGCACAAATAAAAATAAATATCAGACAATGAAAGCTGTCATCTCATTTAAGCCATGTGGATTGAGTGTATTTAGTTTATAGATCCAAAAGGTTTTCTTTTTCGGAAAATCTCTTTTCTCAAATCTTGTACATGTCAGGAACATGTTCAATAGGCTGTACCGTTAAAGCTGGGAAAGTGATGCCTTTATGGGCATTTTCTAAATCCCTTTGGGTAATACTGTGGTGAGTACTTATGACTGATATTGTATTCAATGGTTTTTTCACCCTTTTGGGACAACTTCATGACCGTACGACCTATATACTGAATACCAAAAAAGCACGTTATTAGATAATCACATAGAAACCCCCGCATGTCATAACGTCCTTTTACCAGGAATTTTTCTTTGGTTTTAAAAGATACAAAGTCTTTGGATTTACAAAGATACTACAAACTTACATGATTTGGAACCACATCTCGATGTACCCCAGGTCGGTTTTGTTTACCCGGAAATTTCCCCCACAACGGTTTACCTCTTTTCCTCCCCAATATTCGTAAGATGTTTTAACCTAGAGGGGGCTATCAGATTTTTTTTCGTCTTAGCCTTGCAATAGATTATTGGTGGTCTGTTGGTAGGTTTTGGGTTTTCACGTGGGGTCCAGCTTAAGTACCCCCCAAGGGGTTTTGTAGGATTTTCGGGATTTCTTTGTGTTTGGAGTTATATGTTGTAATGAAACTGAACTTGTTTATTGTTTCTAGTGATAGTTTTTGAGGTAGGGATTCTGTAATCCCTGCCCCTTGATTATTAGCGTCAGGGTACAGATACTCTTTCTGTTTTTTAAGCAAAGCTTTTTTCTTTGCATTATTTACCAATTTTTTGGGGAATTTCTTTTGTAAAAACTTTTTCTCCAAATAGTCTGCTTGACTTGTAAAGTCTGAATCCTCCGTACAATTTTTACGGATGCGTCTGAATTGTCCGAAAGGAACATTTCTGGTCCAACTACGAAAATGACTGCTGTCAAAATATAGGTAACTGTTTGAATCGCAGACTTTAAAGGAATATTTTGATTTTATCTGATCCTCATCGATAAACAGGCATAGATCTAAATAAATAATTTTAACAGGATTAGTGTTCCCTGTGAATGTAATACCTTGTTGGTTGTGGTTTAAGGTATTCAGTGAACTTGTGTGCTTCGGAGGATGTCCCTTTCCAGATCAAGATAAGATCGTCTATGTATCTTTTATAAAACACTATGTGTTTCAGAAATGGATTGTCAGGAGAATAGATATAATCCTCCTCGAATTTGCCCATACATAAGTTGGCGAAAGAAGGGGCTACTTTCGTCCCATAGCTGAGCCTTTTATCTGATGATAATGTGTTTGATTATATGTAAAAAAAATTTTGCTCAAAATAAGTTCTAGGCCTTCCAATAAATTTTTTTTTAAAATGATTGCTTAAATTTGCATCAAGATCCAAAATTTTTTTAACTGCATCTATACCCTGAGCATGTCCAATGTTCGAGTAAAGAGCTGTTACATCGCGTGTCAGAAACAAGTAGTCTTTCTCCCATTTAAAACCAACTAAGTGCCTTTAAAATATCGTCAGAATCTTCAAATAACTTCTAGATTTTTTACCAAAGGTTGGAGATAGACGTCCACATAATGTGACAAATTAGACAATGTGGAATTTTCACCAGACACAATAGGTCTCCCCGGAGGTTTTTTCTCATCCCTTTTGTATTTTAGGTAAAAATAAAAGTGTGGGTGGATGGGGATTTAGTCCTTAGAAATTTAAACTTATCCTTCGTGATTATTCTCTCGTTTAGGGCTCTGTTTAGAAACTCATCAAACACTTTTATTAGTTCATCGTGAAAATACAGGGGTGATTCTTCATAATAATTCTCATCTTTCAGATTCTTAGTGCCCTCTTTTAAAAGTCTGACAGGGTTTAGGATGACAATACTCCCACCTTTATCTGCATTTCTAATAGCAATATTTTTGTTATTAGCTAATCCTTCTAAGGCTGATTTTTCTTTGCTTAGTTAAGTTACATTTCTTAGGGAGCTTACTCTTGATTTTTCAGAAATCCTCTGAAACTAAGTCAAAGAATACAGAAATATGGTTCCCCTGTGCAAACAAAGGGTAAAAGTTGGATTTACTTTTAACCTTGAAAACTCTCTTTTCTCAAGTTCCTCTGTGTCAGTATTTGTAGCAGTTTTGGGTGGATCTGTCTTTTTATTTAGAAAATATCTTTGTAGAGTTAATTAACGAATGAAGACATGTAAATCTTTATAAACTGTAAACGGATCTAAAGAGGAATCTGGGCAGAAATTCATGCCTTTCTGTAATATTTTATTCTCAATCTCTGAGAGGTTGTAATCCGACAGATTGTAAATTTTCACTAGATTTTTCATTTTATTTTTTGTTATTTTAGATTGGGAAATACTCTTCCTGGCGTGTCTGAGTTGTCTGAAACGGAGGGAGTTCTTTTTCCTGCTTGCAATTCCCCTTGCCCCCCTTCCGTTGATACTGATACTTATCTAATGTGCAGTTTTGTACTTAATAGTTGCCCCCCCCCCTCCCATCTCACTAGTGGATGGGCGTGTGAGCAACTGCTCATTAGTTATCTGCATTTGTTATACTTCTCTCAGATAGCACTGGGGCTTATATTTCCTCCTACTGGGTTTATTGTTTACCAATGAGCTGTAAGTATGGCATTGTGTTTGTGCCTTCAGAGAGAAGTGCATGAATGAATGGTTACCTCTTCATA
The DNA here is from genome assembly GCA_025379985.1 of Phyllomedusa bahiana. NCBI lineage: Eukaryota > Metazoa > Chordata > Amphibia > Anura > Hylidae > Phyllomedusa > Phyllomedusa bahiana. The sequence continues at coordinate 12,854 of JAODAL010056569.1, read as the reverse complement.
TGAAAAAAAGCAGCTATTAAAACTATATGTGCACATTTAAGAGGCCAGACTCCACAACTCTGAATACATCAACATATATATGGAAGAAGCAGTACTCCATCTTCTCCTAATAGTTATCCATTTATTCATCCCAGTCCTGAAATGCAGCTTCATCTCCATCATGGAGCCAAGTTCAATCCTTGAGAGTAGCTCCATGGAGAAACTGATACTTTGCTTTGCATATATATTTGGTGATCACTTCTTCATGCATGCTCTTAAAACGGTTCATTTTAGCTGCTTAAAATATGGCTTACACTGTATAAACCCATAGTATCTCCATAATAGTGGCAGCAACATACTAAAGCATTAGCTATTAAAGGGGTTATCTCCCTACATTGATTCATCTTACCTCAGTCCTGTTTTCTTGGTTGGTATTACTGGCTTCTACTAGGCTGCAGTAGAAGCCAGGTCTGTAGCTATAGCAAACAGTGCAGGCAACCTATCAGGATAGATCAAACAGGTCTGTAGCTATAGCAACCTGAGGAGCTGATGCAACCCATACAAGAGGGGATATCTAGGAATAGGTAGAAGACTGTTAATGGACACATATTGCAAAGTAACTTGTTTTTGCAAGATCTTTAACATAAAGAGCAATCCTTGTAGCGAGACAACCCCTTTAAATGCCCCAGCTCCCACACTGTGCTGCCTTCACCTCATGTTATGTTTCTGAAATGGAAGCTACATATAATCTAAGTTATATAATATAAATTCATGTAAAAGAGTATACTTTAAAATAGTCAATAGTAAGCATAATATACTATGCACAGCACAAACTGTACAACAAAATAAAATATTATTATTCTCATCTCCAACCCAATACCACTCATACCGAATTACTATATAAAAACTTTCAGAACAGTCTCACTAAAAGATGTATGGTTTTACTGAACTGTTTTTTTTTATTTATTTTTCTCTTTTTAGAAAACATCTTGTCATTTTATGAAATATTTATTGTATATATTTTGAAACAAGCCTTGAAGTAACATTTAAAATGAATATTTTCAAACACTTCATACACTGATCGATGGCTCATAGGAGCTTCACAGTGAAAAACAGGAGTTGCCATTTCTAGATTCCAGCTAAGGAGTCACCTAGAGATTTGTGTTATTCTGTGTTTATCTTAGGCATGCTTTTGATTTCATGAGCTGCAAGCTGAGATGCACTATGTAAGATGTATTAAGAGGGACAGAAGGCTATTTTAGTCTTCTTTTCTGAGCTCCAGTGTCTATAAATAGCTGATTTTATTATGAGACTATCCTAGGGGCATTACATTATTGATGTGCTTTGATGTCCTGCTTACTTAAATGTGTGCCCATCTACTGAATTATATATTGGTAGCACTTGATACATATTATGTGGTATATTTACATAATGATTTAAATTAACTGAACACAGGCGTAACAAGATATAGATACCCAAATGATAGACAGAATGATTTTAAGCAACAGAGCTAGCAAATCTCTCAAGATACTGACATACTGATTAAAGTATTCATTCTGCCTTTTAAAAATCTCTTTGGACAACCTAGATTTAGTTTTATCAGAGTTTAATGTGTTCTTTTTTGTTTGCTGTGTGTTCTTGCACTCTCCTATTGTAGTTTCCATGAGACAACTTTATTCTTCCCTGTAGGGCTTGTCAATTCCTTTCCATGGCTTTTATTTTGTTACTTTCTGTTCATTTCAGATAACACAAATACAAACATAAAAAATAGCACATCTAAATCTTGGCAGGCAGTTCAACAACAGTAAAATGAGTCTCCTTGTATATCTGGGAAAATAACCGTTTCTCAGTGCAACTATGTGGCATAATTGCAAAGAACAGAATTGTGTTGTTACGAGTGGTCCCACAGCCCATGGGTCGGGCTGCTGTCGCTCTCGTGCCCCTGCTGCGGTCCATGGCCCGCGGGCGAGTGGCACCGCGGCTCGCGTGTCGGGCCGCAGGCGCACTCGCCCACCTGCACCCATACACTTACCCCACTCCTGCTTCCTCGCGGTCCCTTGACGGCTGGCATGCGTGTCCCCGCTCCTTAGGGCGCGTGCATGCCAGTTCGCTCAAATTTAAAGGGCCAGCGTGCCGGTTATTGTTTGATTGCCAGACGCTGACCCTATATATTGGTAACGCCTCCAGCACGTCCCCGCTGGATCTTTAGTGCCTGTTGCCTTCAGAGAACGCGTCTATTCAAGTCTTGTCCTGATTCTGTTTTGTGCCGAACCTTCTCGCCTACGTCCTTGACCACGAACCCTTTTTCCCCCTGTCCTGACCTTCCCCCTGTCCCCGACTACGAGCTTGCCTTACGTTTTTTTACCCCGCTATACCTCGGCTGCAACCGCAAGCAAGTCAAGTCAGGGGGTACGGACCTGGTAGGCCTCGTTCACACGGCTTTATTCTGCCGGATTGGCGCGGTACTGCGCGCCGGATTTGCGCTGCAGGCGGCGCCAATCCGCGGGCAGCAATTACGGTATTTCCCCTGCTCTCATAGAGAACAGTGGAATCCGTCGCTCCTCCCGCTCGGAAATCGCCGGGGGGGAGAAAGTGACATGCACAAATTATTTACGGCGCGGACGCGCCCGTAAACAATGCATTGTTTTATGGGGCCGGGAGCGGCGCCCCCCGCCCCCGCTCCGGCCCCGTCCCGCCCCTTATTCACGGCGGATTTGTGAGCGCAATACGGCTCACAAATCCGTCGGGAATAAGCCGTGTGAACACGGCCGTAGACTCCCGCCGCAGCAAGTCCATCCCGCTTTGCAGTAGGCTCTGGTGAAAACCGGGACCTATTTAGACTCCGTTCCCTGGCAAAACTTACACCACCGCTTGCGGTGGTCCAGTGGATCCACTACCACACCCGTTACAGTAAGATACAGCCATGGATCTTGCCGAGGTATCCCTGCCCGGCGATGCGGATCTCGCAGCAATCGTTGCCCAGCAGTCGCAGCAGATCGCGCAACAAGCTCAGCAACTGAACCAGCTGACCTCCATGTTGCAGCAGTTCTTGGCTCAGCAGCAGCAGCCATCGCCATCTGTGCCTACGCCTCAGTCAGCTGTTCCGCCCGCAACTGGGGGCCCCATGCTCCGACTACTGTTGCCGACCAAGTTCGAGGGGGATCCTAAGCTGTGTCGGGGCTTTATTACACAATGCTCCATGCATGTGGAGCTAATGGCCAACCAATTTCCAACCAAGCATTCCAAGGTGGCATTTGTGGTCAGCCTGCTTTCTGGGAAGGCCCTAGCTTGGGCTTCGCCTCTTTGGGATAGGAGCGACCCGGTGCCAGCGAACTGCAGGGTTTTGGAGGGAATTTTCGCAGCGTGTTGAGGAACCCACCGTGCGTTTCGGCTAAAACCCGCACTCCTGAATCTCCGCCAAGGCGAGTCCTCAGTTGGTGACTACGTGGTCCAGTTCCGTACCCTGGCTTCAGAGCTGTCTTGGAACGACGCCGGCCTCTGCACTACTTTTAAGAAGGGTCTTTCCAGCAGGGTTAAAGGGTGTACTGGGTTTCAAGAGTTCTTCCTTCCTCCCTGAGTGATCTGATTCACTTGGCCACCCATATAGATATACGCTTCACCAAGCAACAGGAAGAGATCCGTCAAGAGCGTGAGTTGGTTTGGCCCCGCCGCATTCCACGGCTGGCTCCTGTCTTCCAGAGACCCCTCCTGCCGCTTCCGCAGCCATTCTCCAAGGAGCCCATGCAGGTCGACAGAGCCCATTTGATGGAGCAAGAACGGTCTCATTGTCGAGCTGAAAATCTAGGGCCTTTCCCGTGCCAGCCCGAAAATTACCCCCGGGGGGACTGTCCTCTAAGTCCCCAGCCCGGGGAAATGCTCGCCCCCTGGGGAAGTGGGAGGCGCCCCCGGGGGTGAAAATTCCTCCTCTCCTCGATTAAATTTTCCAGTACGGTTCCCCCGGTTCGGGTTAGTGGTTCGGGTTTCCCGCCTTCGGGAAATTTCTGGATCTCCCGGGAATTTCATTCACCCTCCCTGGTTTTTGGCCGCCTCCCGGTGGTTCGTCTAGAGAGACCGGGGTGATCTTGGTGCGGGGGCTCTTAAGTGTTTCCCCATCAGTACGGGACCAAGGCGATGTCCTTTATGTGGGGGGCCTAAATAAGTAGGAAATTTTCTTTCTATTGTTGCCTCGTTTTTCCCTCAGCGTTCTTTTGGGGGTTTCGTGGCTGCAAGTCATGCTCCTACGCTGGAGGGAAGATGGGCGAAGTCCTCGCGGGGACCAGACTGTCAAATCTCTTTTTTGGGGGCACCCGCCCGGTGCGCCCCCCCCGCTTCACCGAGCCCCTCGGAGCCATTGCCAAGTCTGCTCTCGGAATACCCTGACTTTGCAGATGTGTTTTCCGAGAAGCAGGCCGATTCTTCCGCCTCATTGCCCCTATGATTGTCCCATGTCCCGGGGGGACTAGTCCTCCCGGGGCGGGTTACCCTCGTCTGTGCCCGAGCCCCGGGGCCATGGGGGCCTCCTGGGAGAACTTCCCAAAAGGGGTTTATCCGCAAGTCCTCCTCAGGGGCCGGGCGGGGATTTTTCTTTGTGCAGAAGAAGGACGTTCTTTGCGTCCTTGCATCGACTCGGGGGGACTCAGTAAAATTACATTTTAAAGAACCGGTATCCATACAATTGATCTCGGAGCTTTCGAGGGCTCAGGGGAACCAAGTTGTTTACGAAGCGGATTTGGCGGGGGCTTACAACCTCACAGGATTCGAAAAAGGGGAAGAGTGGAAGACGGCCTTCAACCCCCGGGACGGGCATTTTTGAATATCTGATGATCCGTTGGTGTATTTTTACGCCCCTGCGGTTTTTTCGGGAGTTTGTAAATTATATCTTCGGGATTTTCTTTACACTTTGTTTCATCGTGTTTTTGGATAATACCCTGATCTTTTCCCCCTGATTACCGACCCATCGTATTCAGGTGGCCCCAGTGTTGGGCCTGTGCAACAATCACCTGTATGCTAACGAGAAAGTTTGTTCCACCGGACCAGTTTGCCCTTCTTGGTTTTTACGTCCCCGGGAAAGGGGTTGCAAAGGACTTTCAAATTGTCGGCTGTTTTTGGCAGTGGCCGCAAAACAGTTGGATTTCGAGCCATAAAAACGCTTTCGGGGGTTCGCCAATTATTAACGGAAATTCCCCACTTCTCTCCCTTTGGGTGGCTCCCTTTTTGGGGGCCTTGCAAAAAGAAGGCCAATCTGGATTTGGTCACTGGCGGCGGGAAAATGTTTTTTCCCCAAAATAAAGAAGCCTTTCCTCTCCCCCCATCCTGTCTCGCCCGGACCCCAAGAAGTTTTTTTCCCTTTGGGGGTGGATGCCTCTTCATGGGGGCAGGGGCAGTCCTCACCTAAAGGGGCCCCAAAGGGGAAAAAACTCACTTGTGGGTTTTTCCCCAAGACCTTTTCGCCAGCCGAGAAGTTTTATGCCATGGGGGGACCGAGGCGCTTGCCTCAAGATGGCTCGGGAGGAATGGCGTCTCTCTTGGAGGGGCCCGTCATCCATTAGTATGTAAACCGATCACAAGAACCTCCGTACCTCCGTAGCTCGGGCATTTTAACCCCCCGCAACCCCGGTGGGTCCCCTTCTTCCCCTCGCTTTGACTTCTGGTTTAATTCCGTCCGTGGGAGGAACGAAAGGGCCGTGCTTCCCAATATCGACATCTTTGGGGAGGAACCTGGGGCCCCAAACAGATTATACCCCTGGAACTTTGGTCCACACGGCTCCCGTGCACCTCCAAAGGGTTCCTCCCGGGGAAAAAAATTTTGTGGCCCGGCCCCTTTGGGAAAAAAATCTTTAAAATGGGGACATAGCTTTGGGCAGGGCATCCCCGGGGTCCAGGTCGTATCGTGTTCTCGCGTTTCACTGGTGGCCAGACCTTTTCCAAGGAACAAGAATTTTTTTGGAAACTTGCACCCCCTGGCCCGCACAACTTGCCATAGTCCCCGGTTTGGTTTTTCTGCAACCCCTTTCCTCTGCCCCGTTCTCCTTTGACCCCATTGGCGATGGATTTCAACACCCACCTCCCCCTTTCCGGCAATACTAGCATTTGAGTAATCCAGATCCTTTTCAAAAATGTCGCACTTTGTTCCGTTGCCGGGGGACCATCGGTCCCCGTTCACCACCCTTTTTCGGCACTTTTTCCATCCGTAAGTTCCCCAAAAACCCTGCTCGGACCGGGGGTCCAATTTGTTTTCCGTTTTGGCGGGCCCCTGCTAGCAGTCAAATGAATTTGGGCTTCGCCCCCGCATATCACCCCCGTCGAACGGTCATGGAGTTTTAAACCCGGTTCTGGGCAGTTATTTACACCTTTTGTTCACCCGTCAAGATGATTGGCCAGCTTACGCCCTGGGGAGTTTTCAAAAACTCCTTGGATTCGGGTCTGCCGGGGCTTCCCCCTTCTTGTGGTCTGGGAAACTCCCCCCCCACCACTCCCTTTGGCCTCATCCTCCCAGGGGACCCCCAGTGGAGTCCCTAGTACGGGGTATGGCAACTTTGGGACAGACCCGTCAGTCCCCAAGCAAGCAGGATCCACATGAAGAACCAGACGACCAAAAAAAGGAGACCGGGGGCCGACCCCCTTTCTCCGGGGGTTTCAAGGTGTGGCTGTCTGCCAATAATCCGTTTAAGATACCCAAACAAAAACTAGGTCCTCGGTTTCCCGAGGCCAACGAGGTCTTGGGCATATTAACCCGTGGGCCTATAGCCCGGCTTCCCAAAACCCCCTGCAGATCCCCGAATTCCCTTCCAGGGCTTTGCTGAAGCCCTTGGGCTGAACCCCTTCTCTCGAAGGTCGTCCCCCTTCAATGCAGCCGCAGCTTCCAACTTGTTTGCTGTGAAGGAAATCCGGGGCCCTGAAGTCGTCAGGGGGGGACAATTTTCCCTCGGGCGGAAGGGATTCGGGCCGGAGGAAAGATCTTGGGAGCCGGAGAACATTTTGGACCGTGACCTGGTGCTGAAATTTCTCCGTTCTAGGAGGAAGGGGAGGCCTAAGGGGTGGGGGTACTGCTACGAGCGGTCCCGAAGACCATGGGTCGGGCTGCAGGCGCTCTCGTGCCCCTGCTGCGGTCCCTGGCCCGCGGGCGAGTGGAACTGCGGCTCACGTGTCGGGCCACGGTCGCACTCGCCCACCTGCACCCATATACTTACCCCACCACGCTCCTGCTTCCTCGCGGTCCCCTTACGGCTGTCACGCACGTCCCCGCTCCTTAGGGCGCGTGCGTGCCAGTTTCCTCAAATTTAAAGGACCAGCGCGCCGGTAATTGGTTGATTGCCGGACGCTGACCCTATATATTGGTAACGCCTCCAGCACGTCCCCGCTGGATCTTTAGTGCCTGTTGCCTTCAGAGAAAGCGTCTATTCAAGTCTTGTCCTGATTTTCGTGTACCAACCTTCTCGCCTACGTCCTAAGACCACAAACCTTTGCCGCCTGTCCTGACCTTACCACCTGTCCCCAACTACGAGCTTGCCTTACGATTTTGTACCAAGCTATACCTCGGCTGCCACCGCAAGCAAGTCAAGTCAGGGGTAGCGACCTGGTAGACTCCCGCCGCAGCAAATCCATCCCGCTTTGCGGCGGGTCCAGTGGATCCACCAGCACACCCGTTACATGTGTCAGCCCTGTAAACCCCATTTATCCTACCCCAACACTATGGGCCTCATGTATGAAAACTTTCTAAGTCGAAAACTCACTTGGTTGACCATAGCAACCAATCAGAGCGCCTCTTTCATCTCATATAGTGCTCTGGATAAATGAGAGGGGCACTCTGATTGGTTGCTATGGGCAACAAAGTGAGCTTTAGACCTAGACAGTTTTCATACATGTGGCCCTATATTCATATGTGAGATACCCAAAAGATTTTTTTCAAATAATAATAAGATTCTCAGCACATATACACCTTTCTATCTCGGGCCTCTCTTCACACTTTGTGGGTTTTTGTTAATATCCTTTTTCTTCGGGGGGTGGGGGGTTGGACAGAGACCAAACACAATAGTATTCTGTGTCCCCCTCTTCTGAGGCCACATCAATTTTTATCTTACTCTGTGTGAGATCTTATTTGTTTTCCATGTGACCCAAATCTGTTACTTCTAAAAAGGTGTCATCAAGTGTTTTTGGAGACTGCAACCTTATGCATAGGTGCTTGTCACGGTCCATGCCGCAGCTCCTGTGCCGCGGGCATATCCATGTCCCAACTGCTGCTGCGGAATTCTCTGATTCCCCTCTGCGATACTCACCTGTCCCGGCTCCTATGTTTATATTTACTATTTTGCCATAGGCAAACTTAAACTCTATCAGTTCTCAATCTATTAAGCACTAAAACTTAACTTTTATTGCATATAACACTTAACCTCAATACACACTATTTAAAAACCTGATTTCTAACCTCTCAATTTATCCCTTTCTAATTGTGAAGGAATAACTCCTTTTCTATTATCAAGTCTGGTGGAACGCCACCTATTAACAGGGGAACCTTATATATACAGTGATTTACTAACTCCAATAAGGGATCCAAAACATCCTACTTGGGCAATCATCCCTAATCCGATGGACATAAAACATATAAGGTTTCCTTGTGAGACCCTCTGCAGTGGGTGACACTGTAGAAAGAGGTGAGAAATCACAAATTAAAATGTCATGCCTGACCTCCCCAACATGTTTCACCAACTAAATGGCTTCATCAGGGGATAGAGGTCCGGTCCCATGTGGTTTATCTCATTTCCTTTTATATCATCTTAGGTACACACCCTATTTAGGTGCTCACCAGTTGGCCATCAGAGATTCAACAATAGCCATTCCCCCACCACTCCCCAAACCCAGTGACAAGGGTGGGAATATTGTCATCTTAAATAAAAGTGATTATAGAGCAATGGTTAAGAAAATACTTGATGATTCAGAAACATATGAGAGGCTTTCAAAAGATCCAACCAATGAGTATTTGAAGAAACTACAAAGGATTTTGGACCTAGGAATTGAGAAAAAAATTAATTACTGAGGATGAACAGAAATTTATGTTAAATGTGAATCTTAACATTGCTACCTTTTATGCATTACCAAAAGTGCATAAAGAGGTTGTGCCAATACCAGGAAGAACGATGTCACTGCCCTTTGTCACTGGCCTTCCTTCCTTAAAGATATGAAGGATACTGTGATGAGAATTAACGATCTAGTAATGAGTGAAAGTACACTTCTTGCAAGTTTAGACGTAGAAGCTCTATATAGAAACATCAGAAAATGATCTGGGCCTGAAAGCAATCAAGTATTTTTTTGAATACAAGAGGTATGCAATTTATGGAACATAATGATTTTGTTTTACTGCTATTGGATTTTGTTTTGACACATAATTATTTTTTGTTTGATGGCACCTTTTATCACCAGCCATAGGCCCAGTTTGTGCGGCAAGCTTTGCTAATTTATTTTTAGGTTGGGAGGATGCTATTGTTTTTTCTGAACACTTTCAAATATTCACAGATCGGATTTTATTTTGGGAGCGCTTTATTGATGATATATTGATTTTTTGGGACGGTAGTGAAGAATTATTTAAGGATTGTGTATCTAGACTCAATGATAATGAAATTGAGATGAAATTCACCTTTGAAATTCATCATGAGAAAATTTTATTTTTTGTATCTTCAAATTATGTTGGATGAAAACAAGCAGATTTAGACAAAAATATTTCGGAAAAATACGGCTACCAATAGTTTGTTACACTTTTCTAGCTGGCATCCACCTTCCCTAAAGAAGGGGATTACCATAGGTCAATTTCTTAGGGCTCGTAGGAACTGCTCTACATTAGAGGCTTTCAAAGAAGAATGTATTAAGTTAAATGCACGTTTTCGGGCAAGGGGTTATCCAAAAAAATGTTTGAGGAAGGCAGTTAATAGGGCTTTGACTAGTGATAGAGGACATTTATTAATCAGTAAACAAAAGAAGGAAAACACTGATTTAATTCGTTCTATAGGTACCTTTGATGATAGAGCTAACGAAATGAGAAATTGGCACATTCTGAAAGCAGATCCTGTACTTTCTGAGGTGGTTCCAAAATATTCTAGTGTCACATACAGGAGAGGAAAAAATCTTAGGGATGAATTTGTGCATAGTCACTTATAGGGAGATAGCAAGAAAACATGGTTACAGTCTCCGGTGGTAGGCTCATATCCTTGGGTCAACTGTTCATTTTGTCCATTTATATGGAAAACTAAAGAATTTATTAATCCCATTGATAAGAGAAGATTTGAGATAAGACAATTTATCAACTGTAAAACCAGAGGGGTGATTTATGGGGCTATTCTTACCTGCCCCAAGATCTATGTGGGAAAAACCATACAGGAGTTTCATTGTTGGATCTCAAAACATCTGAGTACTATTAAAACTAGAGGTGATACTCCCCTAGTGAGACACATTCTGGAAGTACATAATGGTGAAATAGAGATGCTCAAATTTTGGGGCATCTGTGTGAAAAAGCTAGGGGAAAGAAAGGGCGATCTGGATATAGTTTTATTACAGGAAGAGGCAAGAGGGATACATTGAATTCCAAAGGCCTAAATGAAGACTTTTCATTTTCAGCATTTATTTAATCCTGCTGATTCCCTATATAATTTTTGAAGAAACATAATATATGTGATTAAGTATGGTCAGTGGTATAAGCATGGTTGAATATATGACTATAGGAGCACCAGAGTTCACATACGTTTTTTTTTCTCTCTTCCCTTTTCCCTCTCCTGTCCCCTCTGCCCCCTCCTTGTCCTTCACTTTCCCAGTATTTTGCAATGATGATACATATTAATCCCGAGGCCACAATTTCTATTTAACAAATTGGAATATATTTTTATTTTGCATAAAGAATTTGTTAGCAATTAAATCATATAATATATACACTTACGTTGCTATGAGGAGACCCAGTTCGGGAGTAAATTCCCCTCTATTTATGTATACATTTATTGTTTCAAAACCGACGCATAGTTTTTGGCTAACCCAAAAATACAATAATGCAATAAAAAGTATGCAAATACAATGAGCATGAATGTACGCATTTCTGAAATTTTCCTTTTGTAAATAACAAATTAGGTAATAGCTAAGCCTTTAAAAAAAGAATATTTAGGGGGAAGGTGGAGGTGAAGTTGGGGGGGGGGGCGGGCTAACCATAAGGCCTGAAGCTTTATTATTAAAATGTATATTAGATACAGAGGAGAAGAGGTTTATGGGAAGAGACAAAGATAGCAGTGTACAGTATAATGGAGCACGTTTTGTTTAATAAAAAAAAAAGGGGGGGGGCTCCAATGTGTATCGCGATGCCGACAGTGATGCCCGCCGGCAGATACAAGTCTGCCATTCTTCCTTCAGCTCCTGGCGCCCGGCGCGAATGTGTCCATTGGGGGGCACGCTTGATTTTAAAAGGACAGTGTCCAAGTGTCCTGCTCTGTGACCCGTGACCCTTTGTTACTTAAGTAACTTCCGGCCCTTGCTCCTGGTTAGTTCATTGGTGTTGATCCTAGAACCCGAGCCTGTTTGCTGTGCTCTTGCGACTAACCCTTAAAGTCCCCTTTTTACCTGTTTTTACCTGTGCATCCAGTGCACCTTTTCCAGTGTTCCAATGTTGTGCTGTTTGCTGCTCCCTGCGTTATCCGCTGCTGTATCAATTTTTTTCACCCGTTACGGCTACCCGGCTGTGACCTTCCTCGTTACCAGTGTCCCCGCCTGCCTTTGATTTCCTGGGGTTTAAAGGGGCCCGAGATTCCGCAATACCCCCGGTTCTAAACCCCCGCGTTTGAAAAAGTGACAGGCTTTTTGTATAGGTGTTTTTTTTAAAAATTTTTATGTTACATTTATTTGGCAAAGCCAAAGCAATATGGCACACCTGTATTCTTGTATATATTTGTTTATTATTGCTGTGTTTTGTTCTTTTTTGTTTTGTTGTTTTTTTGTTAGTATGGTTATTGAAAAACAGGGGTTTTATCTTTTATTTTTTTATGATTTTAATAATTTAAATTTTTTGGAGTTTTTTTTATGAATTAAGATGGAGTTTTTGTTGATATATTTGCAGTATGCTATGAGACATCTATATAATTCATGTTTTGAATTATTTTTATACAGATGTATTTATTTACTAACATTTGTTGTTAAAGTGTTTATGAATTTTGTATATTTAAATTTTTTTTTTTTTCTAGATGTAATGTATAGGGGGTTTCTCATTTTGTATTTGTGAAAGTATTTTTAAAGGATTATTTTTTAAAAATAAAGTTATGAAAAGCTGTGGGTTTTTGAGTAGTGTTTAGCGATTGCGTTGGGGTTTTAGATCGATCGATAGCAATAGTCGGCGCTACGTAAGGTTTTTCGTATGAGCATCGTTTTTGAGCGATGACCTTTTTAAATTATGGGGAGCAACAACACCTCATTATTACACCCAAAAAAAGGCTGGAGAAGCTGAAATTTTAAAATCCACAAAAAAGTCAAATGGTTCGGCTACATCTTTGGCAACACACTTTGGTTATAAAAGTCACAGAAAAAAAAACACAGACCCTTTACTATCCCCCGTCTTGTACCACAGCCTGACCCCTTTAAAACCCCATCACCCACAAATTGAAAAGTCCAGAAGGCAGTATGATTTGAACCTCATCTTTCTTTAACTGGCCCTTGAATAACCCCGTCCTGGGGCCCCAGCATGAGCCCCAAACCCGCATGACCCCCAATTTAAAAATGCCCCGGGAAAAAGGAGTCTTTCAAAAACCATTTTATTTATGGACATTTTACTATACCTGTCCTGGGCCACGCTGACCAGGGGGAGTTACAGTGGGTGCGGTTGAGAGCCCGGTGGCGTCCTTCTATTTTAAAACACA